>PVJH01031904.1:0-23261 GCA_004026705.1 Nesogale talazaci
CCCTATCTTATACCATCCAGTGTATCCATTTGCCTACAATTCTGTTATTCCTTCCCCTCACATGGGGTTATACAGTCATTATTTCTGTCAGTTCCCCCTTTCTCCCCTCTCAGATCATTCTTGACAAGTCAAACTTCATGGGAAGTCATGTAACCTAGACTTACTGCCTGTTTTGTAATTAGCTTAAGTGTGTACTGTTTGCTTTGTTTCTCACTGCAGCATTCACGGAATTGTTTTGTCATGGCTTTTTATATTGCTCAAAGACATGGTATCTGGATAATTTGGCCTAGAGGGTCATCTAAGATTATTCAGTTCATACCATAATTAAAACATCCAAGAAGATTGTTTAAGCATCATAAATGTTACTTTTATCAGTTTTTCTTTTAATCGTTTTTATTGGGGCTCATACAGCTCTTATCACAATCCATCCACACATCCATGTGTCAAGCATGTCTGTACATTTATTGCCATCATCATTTTTTTTTTTGGAGGGGGCATCACTGCTCTCCAGTGGTGGGAGTAGGAGGCCCAGCCCCACTGCTGGAACCGAACCTCCGTCCCAGTGGGCCGCAGTCCCGCGCACAACCACTACGCCACCAGGGCCCAGCCCTTCTTTTCTGTTTTTATTGCTCTTCATGAATACTGTGTCTTCTATTTTTGTACAACTCATCATAATGCATACATACATCCGTTGTGTCAAGCTCATTTGTACATTTTTTGGCATCATCATTTTCAAAACATTTTCTTTCTACTTGAACCCTTGTGAGACAATTAAGGTCTATTGTGCAAACCTGGCCAATAAACACAGAAGGGAGTAGTTGAAGGGCGGAGAGATAAATGACTCGGTGACCCTCTCCTTTCTAGTTCTGGAGTCGCTTCCTTTCTGATGGTTGGACCAGGGCCAGCTGCCTTAGCCAGTTCCCTATTACCGCTGGCAAAGTTCATTTCCTGCAAGAAGGAGAAGGCACACGGACCTACCCCGATGTGGCCCTGGGTGTTGGAGCAGCCATGTGGAGACCCACGCCGGTGCTCAGACGCTTACACTCTCACTGATTCAGCTTTCCTCCTGCGGTTGGCATCATTGCGTGTGTTTTGTGAGATGAACTTAGTGGATTGGTGGTGGACATATGGGCTAATGTCGGACTTGTAGGCTTGGGAAGCACTGGGTTGGGATGTTTTCTTGATGTGCACTTACACTTTATATAAAATTCTCCCTTATATATGTTTCTGTGGATTGGTTTCTCTAAGGTATCCAGATAGCATACCTTGGTATCAGCTTCTCACTTTCCCCCCTCCCTTGCCAAACCCCTCCCACATGAACTCGACAATTTATGAACTATTATTTTTTTCATGTCTTACACTGACCAGTGTTTTCATCCACCCAGTTTTCTGTTGTCCATCCCCTAGGAGGGGGTTAGATATAGATCCTTGTGATTGGTTCTCTCTTTCTCCCCCCAGCTTCCCTCTACCCTCCTGGTATGGTTACTCTCAATATTGATCCTGAGGGGATGCTTACATCATATGATTATCTTTTTTTTTTTTTACATAATAAGTTGCTATTTTAATTGCTTTTATTGAAAACATGTATCTTTTAAATCTATTCTCTTACCTACTGGCTTAAGATTTATCTTTTAAATCCGATGCTTTTCAAATTTGTATGTCTTCTTTGCTTTACAATGTGTCAGTATTATATTCAATTAGTAAAATACAGCATGGGGGAGGGGGGCTTGGAAAAGAAACTCATGTGGAAGAACTTCGTGTACTCCAAGCTACTAGATGAAAACCACCTTAAGGGGCTGAGCCCCGGTAGCGTGGTGGTTGTACGCGGGACTGCGGCCCACTGGGACGGAGGTTCAATTCCAGCAGTGGGGCTGGGCCTCCTACTCCCACCACCGGAGAGCAGTGATGCCCAAAAAACAAACAAAAAAAGAAAAGAAAGAAAACCACCTTAAGAATTAAAGTTTGATAACAATGATGGCGAAATAACTACAAATATCAGGAGTGTAGGTGAATGAATAGATGGGGCTGTGCAAGATATGAATAAATAACAATACATAATGTACTAAGACTTTGAGAGGGTGGCAGAATGGGGGGAGGGAGGGGGAAGAGGAACTGATACCAAGGGGCTGAAGAAAAAAGAATGTTTTGAGATTGTTGATGGTAATGTTTATATATATCCATTTAATATAATGGCTGTATAATATAATGGCTGTTATAAGATATGTAAGAGCTCTCAATATTAATAAAAAAGAATTAAAGTTTGAAAATGCGCCAAAAAACTAGAAAGAAGGCAGAATGACTGACAATAAGTTTTGTTTTTTGTTTTAAGAGAGAAAATAAAAGTAGTTTTTATCTTAAAACAGAATGTCTGGCTGTACCAGAATGTAAAAGATAGTAGAGGCTACCTTGAGAGTGTGTGATAAGTTTGAGGGGGAGTGAACATTGTTTTGAGATAGCAAACAAGAAATTGTGAAATGTTTTACAACTTTTCTGATATTAGATCAAACGTGTTGGATTAATTCTCAAGCTGGAAAAAAGATAGGAGTCAACACAAAATATTAAAAGAGTGATAATACTTTCTACTGATAGCTCTCTGAACAGAGTTAAATAAAGCCCTAGATGAGGAGTCCTGGGGGGTTAGTGTTTACGCACTGGACTGTTAACCGAAAGGTGAGCAGTTCGAAACCCAGCTGCTCCATGGAGCAAAAATGAGGCTTTCTACTCTTGGGAAAGTTACAGTTTCAGAAAATCAAAGGGACAGTTTTACTGTCCTAGATGCTCATGATGGTCGCCCTGATGGCTGAGTGGTTTCACCTTGCATTGCAATCCACTGAGTCTGCAGTTCATAGCCAGCAGCCACTCTGTGGGAGAAAGAGAGGATTTTCTACTCCCTTAAAGATTCATAATCTCAGAAGTCCCCAGGGGCATTTTTATCCTGTCCTGTAGGATCACTATAAATAGGCATAGGCTTGATGGCAGGGAGTGAGATAGAGTCTCGTTAGTCAGAATCCACTCTGTGGAAATGAATTTGAGTTTTTCATTTGTTTGGTTTGTTTATAAAACCTGTTCCATGGTTGTTTTATAACAGTATCATTTCAAATAAACTTTGATTGTCATATTATGTCCATTTGAACCCTGGAAGTCCAAAATGAATTGCAAATAGATCACTCCAACAATTTCTCAATTATACAACTGAGAAACAACTTTAGTAACTTTATATGTGAAACATTTAAGTACAACATTAAAAAATCATTTTATTGGGGGCTCATACGACTCATCACAATCAATACATCCATCCATTGTATGCAAAGTCCATTTGTACATTTGTTGCCATCATCATTCTCAAAGCATCCTCCTTCTACTTAAGCCCTTGGTATCAGCTCCTCATATTTTCCCTCCCTCCCCATTCCTTGTCCCTCATAAACCCTTGATAATTTACAAATTATCATTATTTTATCATATCATACACTGATGTGTCCCCTCACCCACTTCCCTGTTGTCCATACCTATATGTAGATCCCTACAATTGGTTTCCCCTTTCTACTGCACTTTCCCTCCCAGTATTACTACTCTTACCACTGGTCCTGAAGGAGTCATCTATCCTGAATTCCCCATGTTTCCGGCTACTATCTGTACCTGTGTACATCCCCTGGCCTAGCCAGATTTGTAAAGCAGAATTGAAATCATGATAGTTGGGGGGACAGGGAGGGGAAGAAAGGAAGCATTGAAGAACTAGAGGAAAGTTGTATATTTCATTGTTGCTAGACTGCACCTTGACTGGCTCGTCTCCTCCTCACAACCCTTTTGTAAAGGGATGTCACTTCATCTACCGATGGGCTTTGGGTCCCCAATCTGTACTGCCCACATTTATCATGATATAATTTTTAGTTTGAGGCCTGATCCCTGATCCCTTCGACACCTGTGGTCGCACAGGCTGGTGTACTTCTTCCATGTGGGCTTTGTTGCTTCTGAGCTAGATGGCCGCTTGATTATTTTCAAGTCTTTAAGACCCCAGACACTATATCTTTTGATAGTCAGGCACCATTAGCTTTCTTCACTTTTGTTTATGCACACATTTGTCTTCAGTGATTGTGTCGGGAAGGCGTGCATCATGGAATGCCAATTTACTAGAACAAAGTGTTCTTGTATTGAGAAAGTGCTTGAGTGGAGGTACTATGCCCATCTGCTATCTTAACACTAACTCTATAAGTATATGCACATAGATCTATTTCCCATCATCACATATAAATATATTTACTCTATACATGCCTGTATTTAGACCTCTATAAATGCCCTTTACCCCACAATTCTTTCTTCTATTTCTGTTTGCTTTCCTCTTGCCCCACTACCATGTTTAGCCTTCATTTGGGTTTCAGTGATTTCTCTCTGTTACATTACTCTTGATCAATCCCCATCAGACCTCTCCACACCCACCTTGTTATTGATTTTGAATCACTTATTGTTCCCTTTACCCAGGGTTAAGTACTGTATTTTGAGCCCACCACTGACGATTAGTTTGTTGTACTGAAATCTTCGGGATCTTCATTTGCTGCTGGGACATAACTCAGGTTACCTCATTTCTTACTATATTCTCAATCCTGTGATTTTCCTTGATGGAAAATAGATCCATATTAGACATTAGCTGAAATGACTCAAGCCATCACAATAGGGAAAGAGACAGTAGAGAAACTCATTGTCAGCATTTGCTCTAATCTAAGAACAATGAGTTCCTATGATGTTGTCCTAGCCCTCATGAAATGATCAGTGAAAACATAGTTGCATAGCAAAGTGTGGGGAAGAAATCAGTTGGTGCTTGGTTTCAGAAAGATAGTCCTTTGGGTCATAAAGGCTTGTCTTAAAACAGCAGCCATCTATGTGAGATATCAACTAAATCCATACAGAAGAAGCATACCATCCTGTGTTATCAAAGGATTATTAATGATATATTCCATGATCAGAGGTGGAATTATATTAGAACTTAATTCTGAACACTCCATTTGCAGAATGCTATAGATCAGGGGTGTCAAACTGGTTGCCCGTTAGCCGCATGCAGCCCCGAGGTCAATTTTTGTGGCCCACAATGCTCTAAAATAAAATGAAATAGAAAAAATTGTTATGAAGAAAACAGTGCTTAGGGGAGATTGAGGCAATACCGTACAATTTCCTCATTAAACCTGTAAGTACTGAAGACAAGTATACATGTGGCCCAATGCCTTTCCTGGGGGCCTGTGGACATGTATAAATGCACTGACTCAGTTCCAGCGAAGTTTGGAAGCCATATGTTTGCCACTCTCAATGTCACGTAATGTAAACAGATCCTGATAGAGAAATGGTTAAAAAGAGCACTCTGGGTTGAGCTGTTATGAATAATACCTAGCGGCGGCACTAGTTAACATTGTTAGAGGGAAGCCATTATGATTGTGCATCACGTTTGTCAGTTGCCCAACATTTTGTGTTTATTAGTTACTTTTTCTATTTTTTTTTGGTCACAACATAAGAGGTAAGTGAAAACTAGTAGGAGGAAGGTGCTGACAAGTTTTGGATAAAGAATTTTCGTTTTATAAATACATTAAATAAAAGCAATTAAATAGTGTTTTAATTATCCTATCCATATTCCTGAATCCTCACTTCAAAATGTAAATTCAACAAAATTTGCGAATGTGATATGGCCCGCATGAATCTTTCCTGTTGCACCAAATGGTCTGCATTTTAATTGAGTTTGACACCCCTGCTATAGATGACAGTGAAAATCCAAAATCCATTTCCAGAGCCCTCATATAGACAGACAAGTGGGGGTGCTTGGCACAGTATATTGTAACTATGTATTGAACTATGTATGATGAAAAGCGATGTACGAGGGCCCAATAAAATGATTAAAAATAACTTTAATATCAACAGAATAAACCTGTTGAGCACACACACACACACACACAAAGATTAAACTTCCAGTGAATTTCTTCTGATTGTTAATCAAGGATATAGATAATCTTGCCCTCAGGCAAAATACCATAGAAAGTGAATTACCCCCACCCCTCTTCCGCTAGACCAGAAAGGAGTAGTCTCTTAGGGCCTTACCTGAGTGTGTCCTTGATAGAGATCACCTTACTCAGGATAGTAAAGGGGGTTGAATGGCCATGAGTCATACCTTGATTGCCTTGGTCTGAAGGCTCTGAACCAATCTTGAAAGTTCTTCTATCTAATATAATGGATGGTCCCAAGCGTTGTCCTGTTCCTGCTTCCCACCTGTCTCCAATTTGTAACTGTGATGTCTTGATCTTCTACCTATCATGAGTTCGTGATGAACTCCTTTGTTCTGTGCTTTATTTAACGTCTCCTGATTGTGAGTCCTTGAACACCTTAAAGACCTTGTGCTCATGGCCTCTTTCTCCCCCATAATGTGTCTATGTCTTTGTTCCTCTCAAGACATAATAGGTGTTTTTCTTAAATTATATCTGAGATTGGTATCTCGTTTGTATACTGAAACAAGATTAAAACCTCAACCGAACACTACCCCTCCTCCCCCAACTGAACACTTTAAGAAAGCAATGTGGATTGGACATCAGGAAAAAAATTCAATAATGCTTATTTACGTAGGCAAAACTGTATCTGCATGACTAAGCATGCCATAAAAAAGCAAATATGAAAAGAGGAAGTATATGTTGGGCTTAAGTTGCCAATTTTGGGACAACCTTAAAAGCAAGAGATCTGAGCCAAAGTTCACTGACTTCCAATTCCATGGCCTGGGGAAAGCAGTTCTCTGCTTCATCTTACACTAGATGTGTCTGTTTAAGTCCATAGGAGTACCTCAGTTCCTTGAATCTGCAACAGGTATTTAAGGTTTAGAGTCAGGTTCCCTTGGTGGGGTTAGTAAACCATCTAATTCTGCTATGGTTGATGAAGCATGAAAAGAAAAGCAAAACTACTACTAAAATCCAGGTAGCCTAAAGCAAGCAGCTAGGGTCTTCTAAGGCTGAAAAGAAACCTAGTGGGTGGGGTGGGGAGAGGGGTTGTAAAGCAAAATATATTGGGCCTATTCTCCCTCTGGGAGTCTATATATATATAATGTTGAGTGTTTTCTGTAAAGTCTCTTCTTGGCTTGCCTACCAATAGGAATGAAATCAGTCTCTTTTAATTTCATTTTCCCTGAAATGTTTGAGCACCCCCTCATACAATAATATAATACTATAGAAGACGTAATGTGTTTCCTTTCTTCACCAACGTGACCCAAACTCAATACCCACTGCCGCTGAGTCAATTCCGATTTGTGGTGAGCCATAGGGCTAGATTAAAACAAAACAAGACAAAAAGATAATGGAATTTTCCATAAAGTTTTTGAAGCCCTCTGAATTGTGGAGTTGACCACAATTTAATATATGACACACACACATATACATATATATATATATATATATATACAGAAAATATTAAAGCATGTATTATTTGCTGATAGGGGCTCAACAGAAAAGAGTAAGCTGATCTTAAAGTAATTAAGGAAAAGGAAAGTCAAAGTCAATCAGTTTGATCCACATTACTTTAGCCTCTTCTGAGGAAGAGAAGTGACTGTCTCCACAAAACAAGAGGTCATCTCCTAGGCAGGAATAACCCAATGGTCTTTCCACAACCTAGATAGAATATTTCTGCAAACCAGGTAGTTCTGAAATCAAAACCAGAGTCAAGAAGCAAAACCAGCAAAGCTTTACAGTTCTGGGTGCTTGGTCTGGTACTCATCATCAGGCAACATTAATTACTAAGCCGGTTTCTCAGAAACCCAGACACCAGGAAGTGGTTACCTACTTTCTGGCCGCTCGAAGAACGCTGGCGGTGTGATTCACAGATGAATGTCTTGAGTGAGTTTCCTTTTTCACTGTTTGTGGGTTTGGGGTTTTGTTTCTAATTTTTAAGCCATGTTCATGTGAGGGACGAAATGCCTGTTCACCAGAAGTAATTTAAATAATGCACAATGTGTACAGTAGAAAGGCAACTTGTGCCGCAGCCTCTCCAGTCCTCTCCCCAGTAATCACTGGTAATAGTTTGCACTAAAATGAAATCTAGAGATATAACTTATAATGTAGATGGGTTCATACCATACATACTCGCTCCACAACGTACCTTTTCGACTTACCAATGTCTCGTGGCCTACCTTCCAAGCCGCGAGTGGTATTAAGGTTGAGCCCACACAGCTGCCAACGAAAGGCTGACGTCAAGTCCACCCCCTGACAGCAGTCTACTTCTGAAAAATTCACCCGCTGAAAATTCTATTGGAACACAGTTAAACTCTGACACAGGGCCCTGTGAGGCAGACTGCCCCACTGAACGGGTTCAACTTCTGAGTTAGATCATAAATGATCTCCTGTGCCTTTCAATGACTCCCGACCCTTCCCGTCTATGCCTCTGCTGGTCTTTATGTAACCAACTCTCTGATACTCCTGAGCTAACATAAGCAGTGGGGTTTGCCATTCCAGGAATGAGGCTGGATTGTGCATCATGGAACTGGCAGTCGTCAAGCAGCAGATATATAGCTTTTCCCTCTTCTACAGTGTATCTGAAGAGTAAACCCAAAATATCAAAAAAAAAAAAAAAAAAAAAAGGACATATATTTTGCCTCGGAAAATTGACTAATTTATCTGTTTAAGCAATAGGTCTCACATGGATAGGCATAACAAATTTCAAATAGATAGAGTGGCTGCTGCCTAAAGCCATTAAAAGGAAAGAAAGAAAGATTAAGACAGAGAAGGAGGAGCAAGAGGGAAGGTCCTGTTCATATGAAATGTCCACCCTAAACCACCCCACTGGGAGTGAACTAAGGTTAATTGTTGCCAGGTTTGGGGAGCGGGGAATGAGTAGTAAGTACTGATGGGTGCAGAGTTTTTCTTTTCTTTTTTAACCATGATGAAAATATTCTGAAATAGATAATAGTTGTGTTAGGTAGCAGAAGAGAGAGAGGGGGTTGCCCCTCTCCATGCCTGAAGGCCCCTAGAGGAGGTTGGAAGAGAATCAGGCTAGCCTTGGCCAGTCATAAAGACTAACTGGGCATGCTCCAATTCAGAATTTTCTCTGCCTCTTCCCACCCCTACCCCACCCTCAAACCAGGTGGGCTTGATTCAGCCAATGAAGTGAACCAATACCTTTTACCACATCTCTCAGTCAGAGGCTTAACATACCCTAGCAGTGGACAGCTGCCCTTTTTTCAACCTTTGGGCCCTCTCCCTCTGGTCTCTCTGGCTTCAGGTCACCATGCGTGGATGAGCAGTCCCACCAGGTGGCCCATGGTCAGTGGTGAGCCCCGGTTTGACACACTTCTCTGAACTAGTTGTGTACTCTTTTGAGACTATAAAGCCCGAAACTTCGCCAGTCCTTTATAAAACCCACTTGGATCACAAACCAGGCGTCGGTGAGAATTTTTTTCTAGTGTGAAGCCAGGAACCGAGATATGTCCCACCCAAGAAATCTCACAGTTGCCCAACTCAATAAGTATGCTACAAACCATTCTCTGGAAGCGGATGGATTCTATAGTAGGTGAACTCTCTTTCTAAATTGAAAATAACAAAAATGTTAAGAGTCATGCAAATTTGAAGTTTTGCTGGATGCTGCTTAATTGTCGCCCCACACCTCCAGAATGCTTGATCTACTTCTGGAAAAAAATCAGCCACTGACAACCCTCTGGAATACAACTCGATTCCGTCACACGTGAGACTCATGAATGGGAATAGAACAGTTGTTTGAAACAAACCTAGAAAGAATGAGTATGGAGAAGGGCCATAAAAGCCTGGCTTAATCTGATAGTAGGACAGAGAGTGTTTTATTCTGAGGCCACCGTATTCTCAGCTGTTACTGTTGAGAAGTGGAATACTGAATTCCAACTGCAAGGGCCTGAAGAAAGAAAGGAGAACCAAAAGTTTAGTTGAGAAGCATTTTGTTCTGACCAGTTCAGTGAAGACAAGCAGTTTAGCTGATCGTTGATGAGGCAAAAAGAAAGGGAAAGTTGGAGGGTCTGTGGTATCTTTGAGTCCCCTTGAAGTCATGTGAGTCATATTCCTTTTATCAAACACAAAAAGGTAGGGACGTGTCTTAACAGTTGCTGTTCTCAGGGAGCACAAAGCACAAGTAGAACTTCACATCCCCATGCCCACCCCCCACTTTTCTCCAGGTCACATCACTTACTATTTTAAGTAAAAAATCAAGGTGATGTTTATTCTTTCATGCCTCTTGCCATCATGCAATCAAACTGTGTTAAAAGCAAAAACCATAAAAACCCAAACATGCCTTATTCAAGCATTTTCTATAAAAACCCTTTTAATAAGCCTTCAAACAGGAAAAAAAAAAAAAAAACAAGGAGCATAATCTCCAGATGAAAGATACCATCTAGATGTCATGAAGTTCCTTGTATGATAGAAACGGAATCATTGTCATGGAGTTACTTATAGGCTGGAAACTACATAGATACCATCATGTTATTTGCATATAAGAGTTGTGGCCGGCTGAGCCCCGGTGGCATAGTGGTTGTGCACGGGACTGCAGCCCACTGGGATGGAGGTTCGATTCCGGCTCCCAGGAGCAAAGGCTGGGCCTCCTACTCTCACCACCAGGGCAGTGATGCCTAAAAAAAAAAAAGAGTTGTGGCCATGCAGCAATGAATTGTAGTCACCTGGACCCCAGCATTTTATTTAAAGTACGTAATCTGACTATTTTTGGTAAATCACCAAGCCACATGCCCAGGCTAGTTCCCTAGTTCTTTAGTAAGCCAGAGGACAAATTGCTCCTTCTTAGGCTTCCCTGGGAATTGTAATTTACTTTCAACCACACTCTTCCTGAGAAGCAAACCAACTCTGTTTTCCATACTTGTCCTGAAATTTATGTAAGAAGAGACACACTGCTAAATTAATCATCAGCAAACATTGGAGAACTAACAAACAACTCAGAGGGCATCTGAATTGATGTCAAGACTCAAAATAGGATGAGAGCTCCTACTGTAGAATGTAGCCTTTCCCAAATCTCACACTTTAGAATTTAAGCTCTATACAACAGGACTAGCAGCTGGGGGGTGGGTGGAGAGGGGAAGGTGGGGGAAACGGAGGGAGAAACCACTGGACCCAGGGAGAAGGGAACAACAAACTATCTAAAATCAATGGAAAGGAGAATGTTTGACCTGATGGTGTTTGGCCAAGTCAAATGTAACCCAGAGGAATTACTGAGAACTGAATGAAGATTGAACATGATAATGGGATAGGAGGAAAGTAAGAAGAAATAGAGGAAAGAACTAGGAGGGAAAAGACATTTATAGAGGTATAAATATAGACATGTGTCTATATAAATATACTAATATATAATGATAGGGGTATAGATCTTTGTACATATAGTTATATGTTAAGTATCAAGGTAGCAAATGGACATTGGATCTCCACGCAAGTTCTCCCTCAACATAAGAACACTGTTCTACTAATATGGCATTCTGTGATGCTCACCTACCTGACAGGATCACTGAAATAAAAAAGGATGTATAAGCAAATGTGATGAAGAAAGCTGGTGGTGCCTGGTTGTTAGAAGATATGGTGTCTGGGGTCTTAAAGTCTTGAAGCTAGGGCTGAGTCCCGGTGGCGTAGTGGTTGTGCACGGGACTGCGGCCCACTGGGATGGAGGTTCAATTCCGGCTCCCAGGAGCAAAGGCTGGGCCTCCCGCTCCCACCACCTGAGGGCAATGATGCCTAAAAAAAAAAAAAAAGGCTTGAAGCTAAACAAGTGACCATGTATCAAGAAGGCAGCAAAGACCACGTGGAAGAAGCACACCAACCTGTGTGACCATGAAGTGTCACTGATGGGACCAGGTGTCAGGCACCAAAAGACCCAAAACAATCATATCAATGCAAATGAGGCGGGTCAGAGTGGAGACCCATAACCCATCTGTAGACAATTGCACATCCCTCCACAGAAGGGTCACAGGAAGGGCTGAGCACGTATAGCACTGATGAAACACACAACATTCTTCTAGTTCCTTAATACTTCCTCTCCCCGGCTATCATGACTCCAGTTCTACCTTACAAATCCAATTCGACCAGAGCATATACACTGGTACAGATAAGAACTCTCCACACGGAGAATCCAGGACAGATAAACTCCTCTGGACCAATAATGAAAGGAGTGACACATGAGGGTAGGGAGAAGATGGGGAGAGAAGGGGGAGAAAGGAGGCACCAATCATAATGATCAACATATAACACCCCCTAATCCCCAAGGAGGATGAACAACAGACACATGGGTGAAGGAAGACAATGGATGGTTTAAGATATGGAAATAATAATTTATAATTTATCAAGGGGGCAAGAGAGTGGGGGGATGGGGAAGGGAGGGACAAAAAGAGGAGCTGATACCAAGGACTCAAGTAGAAAGAAAATGTTTTGAAAATTATAATGGCAACGTATGTACAAATGTGCTTGACACAATTGATGTATGGATTGTTAAAGAGCTCTAAGAGCCCCAATAAAATGATTTGCAAAAGTAATTTAGGGCTGAGCCCCGGTGGCGTAGTGGTTGTGCGGCGGGACTGCGGCCCACTGGGACGGAGGTTCAATTCCAGCAGTGGGGCTGGGCCTCCTACTCCCACCACCGGAGAGCAGTGATTGCCACCACCACCCCCCAAAAAAAAAGTAATTTAAAAAAAAATTAAGCTCTAGTGTAAAACCTGCTTCTGGATATTTCTGCATACTGCCTGTGCTCTTCATCTTGTTGGCTGCTAAGGTGTTCCAACACCTCCCATTATCCCGTCATCTCTCTCTTGAACTCTAACCATGGGTTCCTCACTGGCACCCAGCTTGCTCATGGGATTGAATCGCTTTATTGTCTCCGTACTTAATTGTAATTCTCCTTGGGATTACAAGGTATTTCCTCCTGTATTAATGAGGATTGAGTCAGCTCTGAATAAGAGACCTAAAATAACAGTGAGCTAAATAGGCTGTTTATGCCTCTTTCACAAAGAACCCTGTAAATAGGTAGTCTTCATCAATGTGGTGGCTCTGTGCCATGGAGTCCTTGTGCTTCAGCCTCAGGCTCCTCCATTGTTGCATTGTCTCGACGACACACAACAGTACATCTACGGCTCTTGTCTTCACTTGTGTATTCTTCAGCAGGTCCCGAAGAATAAAAGAAAAAGACAAACAAACCAGAGCTAACTCTGTACACAGGGCCCTTGTTGAACAAACTGTTGGAAGTCTGCTGGGTGACACTTCCACTTGTACCTCATTGACCTAAGCTTTGTTCCATGAGCATACCTCAGTGCAAAGGAAAACAAAAACAAAAAGGACAGGTCTAGCATTTATTTTGACTAGCTGAGAACAGACCTGAAAGTTTCAGGTCTATGAAACAAAAGTAAACTAGGCATGGAGGGACATAGGTAATTTCTCCTGTGTTCACAGTGAAAAAAGTGTTGTCTTTTAACTCAAGTCAATTGAGATTTCTATTTTAGTACTTTATTTGAAAGATCCATTGTCAGGGCATATGAACAACCTTCTACTTGACGGGGCATATTGAAGAGAATTTCAATTCTTACAGCTCTTCCTGTAATTCTAACCCTTCACTCCCCACAAAATTGTAGTTAACGTCTTTCAGAACCCAAGATTATTTGTCTGCCTCTTCTGGTACTGAAATGTCCCTGTGGTGAAGTGAAATGACTTGGTATGGCTTCTCTATCCATAGTCTGGGACTTTTAGGGAGTCTACAAAGAAGGCATATAGGTCTCTAACTTGGGGATCAGTCAGTTTTGCCATTGTTCTAGGTGTATTCCATGTATTGCTGGGTCCATGAATGAGTGTAGCTGAGCGCCTTTGAGATAGAGGCTGGCTTACAGAATGTAATATCCTTGGACTATTGTTAGCATGAAAGAAAGTTTACTGCCTACGGGGTAGCTCGGCTGAGCGACTGAGGATCAGAGAAAGACGTAGCTGCTGGCATGACGGAGAAGAGGTTTGGCTGTGGACAAAAGCACTGTATCTGTAGTGCTTTCTGATCTCAACTGATTAATTTTCCTCACAAACCCTGAAATCCATGAATAGTATTCATGAGTTCAATGTGGCCATTGCAATAGATTATTGAACCCAGCAAAGAACTAGAATGCTGTGGCAGGGATGATTGATGTCCGGCTAGAACAAAGGAAGTTGGAGGGGGGTGGGGGCAAGTGTGACCTTTGCCTCCCCGGAATCATCCTTGGACAGAGGGGCAGTTGGAGTCTCTTTTCTACAGTCTTCCAGTGGGATTTTAGGTTTCTTTCAGGATTCTGTCTCACTCTTGAGTCATGACTTAAATGATTTCAACAACATAACTAGTTGCCACACGATGTGGCGGCGAGGTCAGTCGAGAGACGTAGGGAGGAGTAGGAGCAAGAGAAAGCTGAAGCACCAGAATAATGATGACAGACATGAACCGTGGCGGTTGTCATGAGGCATACTGCCCACATTCTGTACCATTCTCACAGATGTCGCTGTGCTCACTATGACAGCCACTGTGCAATCCATTTTGCTAAGAGTCTGCCCCTTTCCTGCTGACTCTTCTTCACCAGACACCCGATAACACGTTCGAAGTAGATCAAGACGAGAGTTTGCATGCACCATACTAAGTAGCGTGAAAAGTCTGGTATGTAAAACTGGTCCCGTGATCAGCACTCTGTAGCTCGGCATGAGCATAGTCGCTTTTCTTGCCCGGCAGGTTAGTGAACAGTGAGGCTGCGTCCAAACAGAATGGGCAGGTTAGTGAACAGTGAGGCTGCGTCCAAACAGAATGAGAGCCTTTGTTAGATTTTTCTTTCGCAGGAAAAGAAACAGTTGGCACTTTTGGCAAAATAAGAGATGAGAACATTATGATTTCATTTCTTATGAATTAAAAACATAATTACCATGATTTTCCAGCTTTAAAACTATTTTTACTCTGTTAAAAAAAAAGTACCAGACTTAGAAAAAAAAAAAGTGAAAGCTTTCCTTACCTTATACTTATTTAAATTATCATTGTCCTAAACTGGAATTTTCATTTGGTCAGTAATGTTGGCTTTTCTGATATAAAAATTTCTGATGAATTATGAGCAAAATTTATGTACTCTGCTTGGATTTAATGGAGAGACTCTTTTTTTTTTTTTTTTCAGAATTGCTCTACAAAGTTTTCAAGATTCTAAATGATGAAAAAGAAAATTTGATGCAAACTTTCCATACCCTTTGCTATTTCTAGAAATAAAATTTTTGTGTAAAAATATAATATGCGGGCTGAGCCCCGGGGGCGTAGTGGTTGTGCGCGGGACTGCGGCCCACTGGGACGGAGGTTCAATTCCAGCAGTGGGGCTGGGCCTCCTACTCCCACCACTGGAGAGCAGTGATGCATATATATATATATGCATATATATTACACATATATAATATGCATTACAATAAGCTAGTGCAAAATGCCTGTTGAGTTTAGATTTTAAGGCTCTTGTTAGGTCCCTCTACTTGACTCTCCTTTGTGGTGACCCCAAGTGACAGAACAGAAGTGCCACCCTATGATTTTCTGGGCTATAATCTCTTCCAGGGTAGAACGGCAGCTTTAAAACTCTTTTTAGGGTCTGGTAGATGTAAGCTTCCAACATTGCAGCTAGCAGCTCAGTGCTGAACAGCAATTACCACTTGGGCTCCTTACATAATAAAGTAGAGAATAATTGATCCCATTCCGAAGGTAAACTTTCTCTTTCTAATTATCTGATCCATGTGTGGGACTCACATGGCGACAACTCAAGAAGCCCTTTCTTCAACTTTTTCCAGGAAACTGGTTGGCGATCTGCCTCCTTTGGCAAGGATCCGCAGGTCTCACGGCATCTTTGGGGCACCTGGTAAAGTGGAGGGGCGGCAAAAAAAGAGAAAAGCCCTGAGGACGATGGGCTGACCCAGTGCCTGCAACTAGAGTGTGATAGTCAGGTTCATTGTGCCACTTTGGCCGATAGGTGCATGTGAGATGAATCAGGTCACAGTGTGACTGGAGGGCAAAGAGAGCAATGGTCCTGCAAAACCCTCCACCTCTCTCTTGCTCCCTGGGGTTCAGAGCATGCGGGACTATGCTGCTGCCTCAGCCCATGAGCTACATTCCCAGTGAGCCTAGCCAACCTGTGGCTCATGTTGCTAGAGTTTCAGACTCCTTCGAGACCTGAGTCACCATGCTGCTGCTGCGTACATGACATCGCTTGAGCTTGAGGCTCGTGGACCCTGTCACCTTGCATTGCTTGCGTTCAGTATCTTATCTGGGCCTGTTTCACCAAGCTACTGACTGTTGGTGACCCACCCTGATATTTGCTGCCTGTGGGCTAAGTCTGCTTGTCTTGCCCGATGGAGGACTCTGCTGTCTGCTTCCTTGACCTTTGATCTGGCAGCCCACATGAGTTGAAGGACTTCCCGTATATTAACTGCTTCATGGAGTTAGTTGAACTCAACCCTCTGCACTACTGTGTGGACTAATGAGCTGTTGTTTTGCTTCTCGCTGTATAAACCTATCCTCTTATACATATATATTCATAAGACTTCTGGTATTTTGTTTTGTTTTGTTTTGTTTTTATGGGCATCACTTCCCTGGTGGGAGTAGGAGGCCCAGTCTTGCTCCTGGAGAGCTGCTGCTGGATTTGAACCTTGTTTTGTTTTGTTTTTGTGGGCATCACTGCCCTGGTGGGAGTAGGAGAATTCCTGGTATTTTTATCACAATGATCTACATATAACTCCCTCCCTGGGAGACAGACAAGAGATAAGTGGGTGAAGAGAGACACCGGTCAGTATAAGACATGAAAAAATAATAACCATTTATAAATTATTAAGGGCTTGTGAGGGAGGTAATGGGAGAGAGGGAAGTGGAAAAATGAGGAGTGATACCAAGAAAATGTTTTGAAGATGATGATGGCAACATGTGCACAAATGTGCTTGACACAATGGATGTATGGATGTGTGTTGATAGGAACTGTATGAGCTTCCAATAAAGTGATTTGATTTAAAAAACAAATAAATGGAAAAAGTGTCCTGGTTTTGTTTCTCTAGAGAATTCTGCCTACCAAACATGGTGTGGATGGTGTAGGATCAGGCAGTATTTCATTCTATTGTACGTACTTTGTCTATGAATAGGAACCTACTTGAGAAGGACAAATCTCTCCTTCCATGAAAGCAACACAACCGAGATGAAGTAGTAACATTGCAGTTACTGGTCAATGTTTCATTGAATAAATGAATTCCAGTAATGTATATAGAGAGCTGGACAGAATATTTCAAAATGGAGCTCAAAAAGACAAAATAGAATTTTAAAATTAAATCTGCAATGACTTAGAGTTAGAAAACCAAAAGAAAGAACACACTGAGGAACTAAAGGAAAAAAATGCCTTGTGAGGAGTGGGGAATGAGGGGAAAAATGAGAAACTGATATCAAGGGCTCAAGTAGAAGGCAAATGTTTTGAGAATGATGATAATGGCAACAAGTTTACAAATGGACTTGATACAATGACTGTAAGTGTGGATTGTGATGAGTTGTATGTGCACCTCCCTCCAAGAAAAAAAGATGTAAATACTGACACAAACTATGTATGTATATAATACGATTAGAACTGGATAAGCCCCCAATAAATGATTTTTTAAAAGCCTCAAATTGCAATATTGAAAGATTCTGTGAAAAGAATATTGAATAATACAAGAAGCACCAAAATAAGATGGGAAGAATACACAAAGTCACTGTACCAAAAAGAACACATTGACAGTCTACAATTTCAAGAGCCAGCAAATGAACAAGAACCAATGGTACTGAAAGAAGAAGTTCAAGGGACCATGAAAACATTCGCCAAAAACAAGGTTCCAGGTATTGTTTGAATATCCATTGAAATGGTTCAATAAGCTAATGAAACACTAGAAGCACTCATACATCTATGCCAAGAAATTTGGAAAGCAGCTATTTGGAAGCTGACTGGAAGAAATCCGTATTTGTGCTCTCCAAAAAAGGTGGTCCAACAGAATGTGCAGATTATAGCGTAATTTCATTAATATCACATGCAAGAAAAATTTTGCTGATGATCACACAACAAACGTTGCAATGGTACATTGACAGGAAATTGCCAAAGGTTCAAGATGAAAACAGAAGAGGATATGAAGCAAGGGATATCATTGCTTATGTAGATGGACCTTGACTGAAAGCAGAAAGAGGTTTGCTTGTGTTTCATTGACTATGCCAAGGTGTTTCACTGGGCAGACAAAAACAAACTATGGATATTCCAGAGGAGAAGGAGAATTCCAGAAAACTTCATCGTGCTCATTCAGAACCTGTGCATGGTGCAAGAAAGAGTTGTGCAACCAGAACAAGGCATGGTTTAAGATCAGGAAGTATGTGCATCATGGACTGCCAAAGGAATGAACAACTCTGTCTTGGAGAAAGTACAAGGATGCCAAGACTCTGTCTCACATACTTAAGACATGTTATCAGGCGGGACCAGTACCAGTGGAAAGACATCATCCTTGGTACAGTGGAGAGGCAACAAGAAAGAAAAAGATCCTAAACAAGAAGGATTGACCCAGTGGCTGCAACAATGGTGAGGGCGATGCAGGACCGGGAAGTGTTTCATTGTGCTGTACATCACGTCGCTGTGAGAGGGAACCCACTTAACAGCATCTCACCACAGCAATAAAGAGGTAGGGAGCACATGATGGTTTTCAAGGATAGTCAATGTGCTGTGGCAGCTGGGTAGCATAATTGCTAGAAAGTGACTTTACGTGTTGAACTCAAGTCAACCTCCCTGGAGCCCTCCCCCTAGAAGACCTGGTGGTATAGTCAGGTAAGCACTCGACTATTAATCATGAAGTATGAGATTCAAATCCACCAGCTGCTCTGAAGGGTAAAGATAAGCCAATTCTACACCAGTAATGGTTTGCAGTCCAGAAAGTCTATATAGACTCGCTAAGGGCCAGAACTGACATGATGGCAGTGCCCCTGTCGTGGAGTCTTCATGCAGGGACCCAGTTTTGCTTCCATAACCCATAGAACCATCAATCTCTCACATAGGGCTGCCCATCCTTTGGTTCTTTGAAGGCTTGTTACTAAGTCCTTTCTTACAGGTTAAATCTTCTGTCTTAACAACTTCTTACTATTAAAAATAATCAAAAACTCACAAAAATGTAAGCATAAGGTTTATTCTGAACAATTATTTTCTATATGCATGGATTCCCACAAGTTGGAATCAGTATAATACCAGTGAGGGTTTTGTGTGTATGTATGTGTGTATTATAAAGAATCTAGTATGTTCTCCTTCCTCCTTCCCAAAGCGAATGGCTTAAAGCAGGCTAATTACAGTGAGACTCAGAAGAGGAGAGAGAAGAATAGAAGATTAATTATGCTTGACAAGATTGATTGAACTCGGCTGAGCCCCGGTGGCGTAGTGGTTGTGCGCGGGACTGCAACCCACTGGGTTGGAGGTTCAATTCCGGCTCCCAGGAGCAAAGGCTGGGCCTCCTACTCCCACCACCTGAGGGCAGTGATGCCTAAAAAAAAAAGAAAAAAAAGATTGATTGAACTCTGCAACTCCTTTCACTAAAATCAACCCATTATTAGCCATTATCAGCTCACAGGACAGTCTCTGGTCCTTCATCCACTTGCAGTCATGATACTTTTGAAACTTAAATTACCTAAACCAGACAGCAAGCTAGAAAGGAAAGATTAGCAACTTCAAGTTAAAAAATGAAACAATGATGACGGCAGCAGACATGCGAAGGTTCTTTTCACAGTATGTTTATTTATGTATTGGAAAAATGATGTACGAGCCCCTAATAAAATGATTTTTAATTTAAAAAAATGAAACAAAACTGCTACCAGGATTTGATTGGAAATTTTTATAGTTGATATTTGGTTTCATAGGTAAGAAAAACCCTGAAGTCAAAGTAAGATGTTCATTATTAATTTTTCTCTATAACACCTTCCTCTTTTTTTTGGTGGGGGGGGGGGCATCACTGCTCTCCGGTGGTGGGAGTAGGAGGCCCAGCCCCACTGCTGGAATTGAACCTCCGTCCCAGTGGGCTGTAGTCCTGCGCACAACCACTACGCCACCGGGGATCAGCCCCAACACCTCCCTCTTAAGCACGATTCGAAGAGTCTTGGATCAAATGAGAGGTGATTAGACATCTTCTAGGTTTCTTCTTTATTTTTTTGGTTGATTATTTTGGTTGATTTTTCATTATTTTGGTTGATTCCTTAGCTTCTTTACTTCATTGTCCCTCTAGTTGAATGGAAACTATTTCCTATACTTCAGATACCCACTCCAAGGTACTGTAGCTGGTCACTCACAAGCTTTTAAGACCTCAGATATCAAGCAGCACAGTGTTTCAGACACCTGGCCTCCTGTTCTTCACTTGGGGATGTTCCTAGAGAAAAGGAGACCCCAATTTAAATATAATATGTAGAGACACATTTGTTAATTCTTAAACAGGACAAAGACAAACCATCTGGTTGAGGGAATCATCAACACGAAGGACATAATGGTGTTCAAGAATTCACAGAAATTCAGTTGCTTAAATGACAGAGAGAGAAAGAGGAGAGAGAACAAATGATCGCAAAATCATGTTTGATGGCAAGTAAATTCATTGTCGTTTCAGGCAGGATTACGGAAATGGGGAAGGGACCATGATTGAGATGTAGATGCTATTGCAGATTATAAGAACTTTTAAAATTGGTTTAGATTCTTTCAACAACAGTTCTGAGAGCAAAACCTTTCCTATTGCTTCAATACAAAGAACTCATTGGAGGCTTGAACCTATTTGGAGACACAAAAGTGAATCGAGAGCTCCCATTGTAAACCAGAGCCTTCTGAAAAGTTAGTGTTCAGAATTTAAACTCTAATATAGGACACATGCTGATTTATCAGTGCTACACTCACTGACACTGCGGCGCATTTCTAAAGAAGTCACTGGCTTCTCTGATATTATTCAGTCAACCATTCACTCATTTATTTGATACATACTTATTGAGCATCTATTATGTGTCTGAAAAGAACCCTGGTGGTATGTGTTGGGCTCCCAACTACAAGGTCAACAGTTTGAACCTACCACTCCACAGGAGAAAAGCGATGTGTGGTAATTACATAATCTGGTGTCAACTTGAGACTATTAAGAATGAAGGGGTGAGATGTGACCACACCATTGATTGACAGAATTGATTCAACTGATCTGACTAGGTGGATGTCCCCTTCCTCCAGCACCACTCTGTGTGCGTCCCTCCCAAAGTTGCGCTGTTGGTTGAAGAGGATGACCTTCCCCAATAGAAGCAGGGCCGTCCTTTAGTCAAGGGTATATGAGTAGCTGTGTTCCCCTGCTAGAACCTCCAAACAAGTCTCAAGAATGAAAGGATGGAGTTCAGCGTGTCAATCAGGTCACAGCTTGATAATCTCATTTGGAAGCACCGGGAAGTCCAGTCACACTCTCTCTGCTTGAAGTTCCTGTGGACAAACCAGATGGAGCGATGCTGGTGAAGCCAGAGCCCTGGAGCTGGAGGAGCCACATGGAGAAGTCTGCCAGTGCTGAGATGCTTCCACCACCACTGGATCCACAACTTTCTACCTACTGGCCTGTGATCTTCCTGCATTCAGCATCATTGCATGTGTTTCATGAGTCCAAAAAGGAGTTTATAGGTTGGTAACCGACATATGGACTAATATCGGACATATGGGTGAATATTGGACTTATGTACTTGATCTGGACTGAACTGGGATGTTTTATCAATATTCAATTGCTCTTGTATATAAATCTCTTTAAATAATCATTTTATTGGGGGCTCATACAGCTCTTATCACATTCCATACATCCATCCATTGTTTGCAAAACACATTTGTTCATTTGTTGCCATCATCATTTGCCAAAACATTTGCATTTGCATTCTACATAAACCCTTGTATCAGCTCCTCATATTTCCCCTCCCTCCTCTCTCGCCCCTCCCTCATGAACCCTTGATAATTTATAAATTATGATTATTTTGCAATATCACACACTGTTTGATGTCTCCCTTCACCCACTTCCCTGTTGTCTATACCTCAGGGAGGAGGTTATATGTAGCTCCTTGTAATTAGTTCCCCCTTTCTACTCCACCTTCCCGCCACCCTCCTGGTATCGCCACTCTCCCCGCTGGTCCTGAAGGGATCATCTGTCCTGGATTCCCCGTGCTTCCAGTTCCTATCTGTACCAGTGTACATGCTCTGGGCTAGCCAGATTTTTAAGGTAGAATTGGGATCATAATAGTGGGGGTAGGGGGAAGGAAGCATTTAAGAACTAGAGGAAAGTTGAATTTTTCATTGTTGCTACATTGTACCCTGACTGGCTTGTCTCCTCCCCTTGTTGACCCTTCTATAAGGGGATGTCCATAAAGCTCTTTTTTGTACACATATTAGTCTCCATGAATTTTTTTCTCTAGTCTACCCAGACTAACACAGGCAGTAAAGAGAGGAAAGCCCTCAACAAGCTGAACTGACACACCCGTAGACTGCAACAATGGCCTCAAGCATAGGAAGAATTGTGTGCTTAGTGCAGCCGGGGGCTGTGTTTCATGGTGTTGTGCATGGAGGGGGTCACTAAGGGTTGGAACCAACTCAATGATCCCTCACAACCACAAAAACAGCAGCATTATGAAAAATTCCCCAATACTATGAGAGTTATCAAAATGTGATACAGACACATGAAATGAGAATATGTTGTGGGGGGAAAAATGGCTTCAATAAACTTTTTCAACAAGGGATTATCAGAAGCCTTCAATTATTTTCAAAGCAATCTTTGTGAAACACAATGAAAAAAGATATGCCTGCTTGTAAATCTAGGTCCTGGCTGGCACTTCTTTGAAATGTAACTTTAAGAAATCTTACTCTACTTTCCTATTTCTTGTTTTGTTTTGTTTTCCTGGATGGAAGCTAGCATAAACTTAGGTGGCCCAGCCTCACTACCAAAAAAACATTGAAAATCTTTGAACACTACAATGTAATGGACTATATCCCCTTAATCATACAATAGTGAGACATGGAATCTGTGGAATCTTAAGTCTTGTGGAATTTGTATTTCTGAGTTCCGTGGGTGTCAGTTCAGAGTAATCTACCCCAGACCCATTATCCTGGGATGATCTTTTGAAGTTTGAACCCAGAACAAAGTAACAAAAGAAATCAAACCAAATCTATTGTTGTTTTTTTTTTTGGGGGGGGGGGGAGGTGAAGCATCACTGCCCTCAGGTGGTGGGAGTAGGAGGCCCAGCCCTTGCTCCGTGGAGCTGGAATC
>PVJH01031905.1:0-23254 GCA_004026705.1 Nesogale talazaci
GGTAGCTTAGTTCCTACTGAAAGGGGATGTTGGCTGCTCTGAAGAAGTAGTCTTTTGGTGAATTTCTGAAATAGCACCTGGGGTTAGAAAGGATGAGTAGTTGCTCATGGAACCTTTGGAAAGCTGAAGCATAAGCATATCAATGCTGGCTTCAATGTGGAAAACACAGGTTCTGTCCATATTCTCATTCTCTAAATCTGGTGCAAAAAAAATACCAGTGATTGAGTCATTTGCTGAGCCCTGCCCATAGTGGACACCATTCATAAACACTGCTGATAAATGCTTAAGCGCAATCCCACTCTGTCATGAGCATCAGCCCTAGAGTGTTAAGCTTTAGCTGTGTGTGTGCGCAGGGGAGGAGGTAAACCTAGATCTCCAAAATAAGGGCCAGGAGGCACCTCACTCTTCGGCCAGTCTTCTGCCTAAAAGCACTTCACCTTCTCCCTCTCAGGGACCAGAAGGCCACCACTCTGTTTCTCACTGACTGTTTGAATGCCGCCCTTCTTCAGCTGCTCTGCTGAAGACAGAGTTCTAGCTTCTGCAGGGAGGAGGGTCAGAGTGCAGGGATCTTGGGGTCCAGCAAGCACAGTCTACTCCTCATTCTTCTTTTACATAGCAGTGAGAGACCTCCATGCCTGCTCTGAGATGGCTCGTTTTACACTCGATGGAATGACACCATTGTCCGATCTGAGTCAGCATGCTTCTTATCTGAATCTCTAAGAGTTGGTTTCACCTTCAACAGTCAGATCATTTCTAATATTCATCTTTTTTTTTTTGGAGGGCGGTGCTTCACTGCCCTCTGGTGGTCGTGGGAGCTACCCAGTGCTGCTCCTGTGAGCCGCTGCTGGATTTGATCTGCCAAGTCTACGGGCCACAGTCCCACACTCAACTACTTACGCCACCGGGGTCAGCCCTCTACTATTCTTAATAGTTTATACTGACTCCAGCAGAAGTCAGATCAGGCTCTCAGACTCTTTATCTATAATGCCAACAAATAGCTTTTGGTTGTGTCAAGTAGGTTCGGCACCTAGAAATGATTACAGAGCAACTCTCAAAGCCACTGGAGTGGAAGCTGAAGTGGCAGCACTTTCATTATCAGTGTAAATGTAAAACACAGAGTTCAAGCGTGAACCTTGTCAAGGAAGTTTCTTAATGAGGCCGTAAGGACCCTTCCCCCTGCAGGAACCACAGATGCACGCTGAAAGCCATGTTTTGGTGAACAGTGTTTTTCAGTTTGGGGCTTTGGCTTTTTTTGGGGTAGTGAACAATGTTGAAGAAGCAGACGACACTCCTGTGGCTCAGTTTGCTGATGCTCTATTGAGAGATGAAATCTCATCACACGATTTCCTCTCCCTGCTCAATTTGCAACAAAATGGATCTGCCCTGAGCAAGGAGCCTAGTGTGTTCCTGGTAGACACAATCAGTTAAATGCTGATAAATATATACATCATAGACCAAGGAAGATAAGATACAGATATTGGGATAGGATGGTAGACAGAACTAATTCCAAAGTTAAGTTGTAAACAAATGGCTATATGAATATTATTCCACCAACAGAATAACATGAATACTAAGCAGTAAGTTATATTCACATCAAACCTTTATTGTAACATTTTTTTCTTAGGCTGGGAACAATTTATATGTCTTTGATTGGTGGCTATGGAGGAGATGGACCAAAGCTTGAAAAGACTTGCGTCTGTGCCCAGCGCTCTGAGGCAGGAGTGTGTGGCCATAAACTCTGGCTTCTTAGGATGGTAAAACAGAAATAACGCTGAGAAACATCTGTTCTAGTTTTTCCTGAAACTCTTGCTCTCTCAGCCAAAAATTTCAGTTTGTTTATGACCATCTTAATCAAGTGTTTCTTAAGACCTCCTCTATGAGGTGTAATTAAAAGTAAACTCCCTAGTGAAGAAAACCTATAAAACATGTATTTTATGAGGAATAGAAAGATTTTAATATAGATATTTTCTCACTAACCTGGATTTCACAACCAGAAAATATAGAACTAAATTGGACCGAATTTATTTAAACTGTTGTCATATTTGAACTCTTCAAAAAATAGAAACTTGAATTGTATTATGCAAGATATTCTTTAAATAGATTATTAGCCTCCCAACAATTGACTTGTTACCTTGTTATTATTCAAGCTTCTAAGGCAAGTTTTTAGATAACTCTCTATTGACAATGAACAGGACCCCTGGTGAAAATAGAATAATATCTAATAATGTAGACATACTAAATAGCAACAGTTCTTTGGAGATCTTTAAGAACTCTGATATACTGGTAACATCTGGTGGTTGGCATATTATAATAAGGATTTTCTGAAACCAAAATTCAGGACAGAGCATTTTCTAGCGCTAGTTGGATTATTTATCTCAATATGAGGTAAACCAACACCGCTATTCTGGTGTTTGACCTCTTGGAGCTATGGTACTTGCATGTCACCTGGCCTATGTTCCAGGAGGGAGAGCATAAATATTACTCAATGTTGCTCTCCAGCCCTCAGTTCTAGCTCTTGGATTTTAAAATGCTAGATATTTACAAAATTGTGCCAAAATAGATTTCTTCTTTATTAATCTATTCATTATGTACACAAAACAAAAACACTTGAATGAAATCAGACATTGCAATAGGTCTATTGTCTTGTTAGATACCCCTTCTAATCACCACGGGCGCAATAACCACCGAACTAGCACTATTGAGCAGATTGTTGGTGCTGTGTGCTTTACGCGTCCCGCATGCTTCACGAGTCTGCGCAGAGTGCACGCACCATGAGGTGGATGACATCGCGATCACGCTGGCTGACTCTGCTATTCAAGTCCATATGCTTCCAGCTTTTTGTAACGATGCCATGACTCCCTGAAATATGGGCTGAGCACTGCTTTATCTTGAGAAAAATCTACTAACAGAGAAAGGAATAATCGTTTTATTTTCATTCTCTCATAAACAGTGTCTCCGGGAAACCATCCACTCCCAACATTCTCCTTCCCTAGGGTCTTTTAAAGGGCATGACTATTTGGTTCCACAAGCATATTTGGGTTTTGTTTTCAGAGGTTAGGGATGAAACAGGATTTATTCCACCCCTCGGTGGACTGTTGCTAAGGTGATGCGAGTAGGTTCCTGGATGGCAATATGACCAGACTAAGGACAGTGGCATCTAGAGGAGCCCTATAAAGCCAAGGAAGTCAAGCCTTGCTAAGTTGAGCCTTCCCCGCCCTCAGACAAAAGCCAGCAATGGGCCTAATCTGGGATAAGGGAACAGACCTAGCAATCTACAGTGTTGGAGTGCAAGCATTATCAGTCACCCAAAAAAGAGTTGACCTAGACAAGAAATGCCCGCAGGATGGCAACATTTGGTGAACAGAGTGAACAACGGCCCAGGGTTGTCCCAGCTGTGTGATCTCTGATATATTTAAGCCCTTTGGGCTGTCTTTTGCTTCAATCATCTTACTGATGGTTTCTCTTGCCGTCACTAACCCTCTAGGTTACAGGCATGAGACCCTTTTTTAACCGTTGGTCACCCCCGATGACATGTTGAAAAGCAAGAAGAGCAAATCTCTCTATCCTCTCTTCTAAAGAAAGGTCTTTCTGCATGTCCTCCTACCTGAATTTGTTGGGCTTTCTAGTAGTGAGATCCAATATTCTCCACTAACATCCAGATTCCCTAGGTGTCAATATTCCTTTTCACTGTGCAGACTTCACTGAAATATGAGGTCATTGGTTCAAAAGCAGCTAAGTATTCAAAGTGATACTTTTGTCTTGGAAGACAGATTTTTTTCTGACTTTTTACCCAGAAGATTTAATTCTCAGGCTGTGGGTAAGCATGTAATGAGTGTGATAGGATAAGACTTTTGAAAATGATTATTTTTGCTTCTCAAACATCTATTTGGAACCCTCTCTAAATAGCTACCTTTGGCCCAGTCCACAAGCTCCAAGGCGTCAACAGCAACTCACTTCCATTGAGGCGATTTTGACTCTCAGTGATCTTCCAGGACAGGGTAGATAGAACTGCCCCGGTGAGTCTCCAACACTGCAACATGTAACGAGAGGACAATGATCCATCTTTCTCTTGACACCAAGGAGTAGTTGAAAAAATAAGTGCTTATATTATACCCTTTTTGAGGAATAGTTCAGTACCTTAAGTAACATCTACATGTAGTTTCAAAGAAGAAACGTGGGGACAATGGGTCCGTTTTTTATAGTCCCAGGCACAGCGGAGTTTTTTTGTGAGTATTCTGGAGCCCTTAGGGCTACCTAGGGTTGCTTTCAGATACATGAACTCTTCTTTAGCATCCATGATATGTTTGCACCAGTGAGAGAGGGTAGAATTCCCCCAGACACAAGGGAGATCCTCACAGATCAGACTGGGCGAGAACAGATGGCCCTGGGAAAGCTCTGGCAGGCAGCATTATCAAGCAGGACTACAACACTTGGCTCCAAGAGCCCCACCTTCAAAGAGATTTGCATGAACTTCCTCAGCTGTCCCCACCACAGTTTCAGTTCTGGTATCAGTGGTTGATAAAAACAGGAGTTTACTAGAGGAAGAGTTTAAGCAGCCTAAGGTGGAAAAAAGGGAGGGAGCAAGAAGATGTCACCCTTCCTGATACTTGGGCTCTTGCTCCTCTGGGTCCCAGGTGAGAGAATGTCCACATGTGGAAGGTCCACAACACCACTAGAACGATGGTGCTGAAAAGGTGACAGGAAACAAATGCCCCTGCCAGCACAGGTCTGACTGTGGTCTCACCATCCCTTGGAAGCACAGTCTACCCTCAATAGAAAATCACATCATGTCTGGAAACATCATCCTTTGTTGTCTGTGATTGCAGGATCCACAGGACAGATCGTGCTCACCCAGGAAGAATCCCTGGCTGCCTCTCAGAAAGAGGGAGCCTCCATCAGCTGCAAGGCCAGTGAGAGCCTCCTCTACACCGACGGAAAACATTACTTATCCTGGTACCAGCAGAAACCTGGGCAGCCTATTAAATGTCTCATTTACCACGCTTCTACCCGTGCTGCAGGTGTTCCCAGCCGGTTCAGTGGCAGTAGGTCTGGGAACGATTTCACTCTCACCATCAGCAGCCTGCAGCCTGAGGATTTTGCGCACTATTACTGTCTGCAAACATTGAAGAGCCCTCTCACAGTGATTCAACCCTGAACAGAAACTCCCCACTTTGGCCGCCCCACAGGACCCAAATGTCCTACATCTGCTACTCATGTGAGTTCCTCTGACAGACAAGGCTGAACAAATTCAGAGCAAGTGAAAGGGAAAGTTAGGTCAATGGCACTTGAGTGGTATCCGTGTTCTCCTTCTGTAACTCTATATTGTCTAACCATTTTTACACGGAAGAAGCCAACCAGGAGGATCTACACATAACCTCCTACCAGGAGGACAGACATTGGAGGAGTGGGTGAGGGGAGACGTAGGGTAGTGTCAGTTATGACAAAACAACAATAATAATTTATAAAGTATTGAGGGTTACTGGGGAAGGAGGTAGAGAGATGGAAGGGAAGAGATGAGAAGCTGATGTCAATGGCTTAAGTGGGAAAACAAATGTTTGGAGAATGATGATGGCAGCAGACATGTGACGATGCCTGGCACAATATATGTATTTATGTATTGTGAAAGGTGATGTATGAGCCCCCAGCAAAATAACTTTTTTAAAAAAGGTAAAAAAAAAAAAAAAAGAAGGAGATAAAGGTCAGAGGGGACGAGAACGAAGTCACTTTGGGCTGGTTTTGTCCTGAATACTGCCATCCCAGGAACTTCACCTTGGGAGTTGAAATCTGTCAGGAATAATATCATTACTCTCTTGTTTGAGAAACCAGCACTAATGGATTTGAGGTTGGGATGGTGAATTTTTTTTTTTTTTGGTCTTCAAAATAACAAAATAGTAGTCATTATCTCAGAGTTCAGTTGCCAACAGAACATCTTTTAAGAATGAGATGAACTCACAAACACATACAAAATCATTCTATCTGAGCGTGAAGCCAGAGATAATTCCCCGAGTTATCTCTAAAGTCTGAGATGCCAAATCTAACCATGTGGAAATTCTTTTATGAGAGAATTTGTGAGGCAGTATCACTCCTTGAGGTAGTGCTGATGCTATTTTTAATGCTACCTAGTGGCCTGGAGCCCTGGGGGAATATTCCCCAAAGGAACGAGATGGGGCTGCAACCATACAACTCCTGTATCCTCCACCTTTGGGGTTTGAATGATGTATTAACCCATGTGGATGACTCTTGATAGAAAGCTACCCTTTCTACTTTCCTCATAGAAATGTTGACTTTATTTTCAGATACTTCACAGAAATCAAATCCCTCTAGAAATGGCTTGCATTGACCCAAAAAGAAATGGACACATTTGAATTGACTACATTCTCACTGATCTACCCAATAATCCACAGAACCATTCATACTAATGGGATAAAATTCCTTACATGTAATGGGTTCAGAATTCAGATCATACTTCCCCAAATTCCTTACACATAATGGGCACAGCATTGACAACTTAATCGCGATATATTTTGAACGTGATCAGACTTAATGTTCTGCTTCTTCCCCACAGGACCTCCCATTTCTTTCATTCGCTCAAAGCAGAGCAATTAGAAACAGAACCATAAAGTTACATTGAGACCAAGTGACTGCTCTCATCTGATCTGACAAGGCCATCATGGTGCTTGTCTTGGATACCAGATGTCGGATTTTATAAAGGGAACTCTACAGGACCTTTTATAAAGTAACACAAGAATCAGTTCATTTTTTCCTAAAGAGTAAATTCATCGTTGTGACAACAGGGCTGACACCTGTTCATCAAAGTATCCTCTCCTGGTTCAAGGTCTTTTAACAAGGCCAAATGCTGATCATAAGAGCCTTGGCATTTATGAAAAAAGAACTGCAAGCAAGTGCCACCCAACTGTGATTGTCAGATAGGCTTTCCTAGAAGAGGAAAACTCCTAATTGAGGTATAAAATTCCGTTCAGGGTTGGTGTTGACCTTAACCATGACCCAAATGCACTCTCCTTTTCTGATGATGAAATTGTGTTTTGAGAGTCGCCATGCTATTTCTTTGCAGTTTTTCCTTTCCTCTCACACATTTAAAAAACCACTACTTCTGCTAGCTCTAAAGTTTTACATTGAAATTTGGGGAGTTTAATGGCTCGTAGTTCAAAAGCATGCACACTCTGTGAGTTATATCTCTGGATAATTATTTATCTTGAGTTTTATCTCCGGATAATTATTTATCTTGAGTTATATCTCTGGATAATTATTTATCTTGATTGATGAATTTTCTGGTGTCTTGTTCAGTTTTATGCCACATCTCTACTCTAACACAGTGAACTGTGACTATGACCTTCAAACATCTGAGGGGGAAGCCGCTGTGGCCTGACTAATTAGGAGGTTTTTGTTGCTGTCTGTAACACTGTGGGTGGATTACTGTGCCACTGCTGACAGTAGTAGGTGGCAACATCTTCAGCCTCCGCACTGCTGATCGTGAGAGAGTAATCTGTCCCCGACCCACTGCCACTGAACCGGCCAGGGACCCCAGAGGCCAGGCTGATGTTTTAGAAATGAGGAGCTTTGGAGAGGCTCCTGGCTTCTGTTGGTACCAGTGTAAGTTGCTGGTGCTTACACTTGAGCTGGCCTTGCAGTTGATGGTGACTCTCTCTCCTGGGGAGATGGCCAGGGAAGCTGGAGACTGGGTCAGCACGATCTCTCCACTGGACACTATAATGACATGGAGGGATATAAAGCAGAAATTAGTAGAAATGGGGATACAAATACTCTTCATAACATATTTACTATAAACCTTAATTCAAAAATACAAAACAAACACCAACTTATCTTAGAGTCTAATTTTCATGAGAATCATGAGTTTAAAGTTTTTCTTCTTTTCTTACCTGTCACCATGACCAACATGAAGCTGAAGATATTGGCCCAGAAACCCATTATGAGGCTGAGCCCTGTCTCAGGCTAATCACACCCCTCCTCTAAGCAGTGCCTCTTATAGCAACTCTGAGAGGTCTGTGGTTTCTGGGGGAGAGAGAGGCCAATCACCACGAGGTAGCCTAGGTAGCATTTTCAATAAGTTCACGTGGTTTTTTCCTTTACCTTTCAAACTAATTCTGGGCAGGAGAGAGAAGATTTTGAGTGACTATTCTGAAGTGGAAGGCTATCATCCATGTTTCCATTTAGATGCTAAATTAAAATGAACGTGGTTATTAAGGAAATGTTTTTAACTTCCTCTGTGATAAAATATGTATGTGATGACAGGATGTAAATATTCCTCTGGAACATCCCATGCCATCCACCTACCTCCCACCCCCATACCCCTGCTCCCATTCCTCCTTCTTCCTAGGCAGCTGCTATACTCAGACTTTTAAGAGCCTCTGAAACTACAAAGCATTAGAAGAATTAGACTCTCCATGTGAGATCTGTGCCCTAGATAGAGTCATTGATGCTGTGCTACTAAAGGCATGCTCTGAATCCATCCAGCGATTATAGACCACCAGTTAGCACAGACAGGACATATAGCCTTTCCCTCTGAGCCTGGATGGCACCATGCACCTAATGGATGAGCAACATCCACCATCCAGCACAGGCTAACTAGCAAAGGACATCAGGCTTGAAAAGCTGAAGTGGTAAGTCATATCAAATAATTATAAACTAAAGTGACAGGTGTCTTAGTCACAGTGGGATAACATGGTCTGATTTTGACATGTTTACAGAGAATTTTGTAACTTTTTTCTTATAACGTTGAAACATTTTTAAGAATTTATTTACTACTTATCAAAAAGTGAACGAAACCTTGAGAAGCCAATTATTTTTTATAGTTTAAAATATTTTAGTGTCTCAACTTTTAAAACAAGAAAGGGATATTAAACCACCTACTAGACACTCTGTGGAAAGGACATCTGAACAGTTATTTATCTTGCTTCCTAAATTTCCTGGTGTCCCATTAAGGGTAGGGTCTGTGAGCCTCACTCTCCTTAACCTATCTTAGCTCTGTCATAAAAATCAGATGCCAGGAGGCAGTCTAGTATTTTATATATTCAGGGGTGGGGGAGCGCCTTAAGAAGTTATCTGCATTTTTGAGAAACACAAGCTAATAGAATGGCTTGACACTGACTTGCACTAGAAGATATATAAACATAAGCATGTGCTCTTTAGGCAGAGAGAAATGATCCCAGATAGAACATAGAAATATACATTACATATTACTTAGCTATATACAAAAGCTTAAGATTAAATCCAGATGAAAACAATGTCGTGTATGTGCTTAGATGGATCGGAAGCAAAAGAAGAAAAAAAGGACATTCTCCAACAAGCTCTTCATGTCTACCCAGGCTGAAAGGTGAGTGAAAAGACAAACCAGGGAGGGGGAAAGTCTATAGCTCTTCTGCACATTAACTCAACCGATTAGAAATGCCACTGGTTAAAAATGGCACACTTGAGCAAGCATTTATTACGGAGGTTGGTCAAATATCCTATGACTATACAAAATATATTAATCTTAGTAGCCAAGAAAAATACTAGCTATAATTACAGGTTTGTTTTAGTATACATCTTCAGTCATGCCTTACATTAAAATAGTGCATCTTGTCAAGAATTCATTGGTATATGGGACTTGAAAGCTTCATTCATTCAGGATGGTAAGGTACATTTTTATAATCCCTTTTGGAAAGCAATGTTTAATATGCCAGCAAGACAGTGTTTGATTTCGTGGTTTAGCAAGTGTTTGTCCAAAGATTTCTGACTCTTGGAACTATCCATGGAACCTATGTCATGGAAACTAGGTCATGGAACCCTGAGTTCATAATTGCTGCATGTTGGGCTGTGATCCACAAGATCAGCTGTTCAAAACCATCAGGAAGAAGGACTGAGCTATCTATTGCTGTCATCAGTTACAGTCACAGAGATTCATGAGGCCATTCTACCCTGCCCTGGCATTGACCAGCTGACAGTTTGAGGTGGGGAGAGCCTTTCCCACAGATAGAGGCTGATCTTGTGATGTTGCTGTGATAACAGTGTAAGAGACCCAGGTTCAAATCAGCAGGTGCATGCACTTCCTCACCTAAATGACCTTGAATTCAATGACAATGTCCCACTAGAATCCATCAGAGTATTGGAATGTGGTGTGTGGTAGCGATTTCATAAGAAAAGTATTGACAGGCAAAATGTAAACAAATCTGTATGAAAACAGCAGGAGTAACAACAACAGTTTTGTTGTTACTAACCCTTATTTCTATGCATACCTCTAAGGTTGAAATGAATGTCTATGTCACCTGTTTTAACAAATATTCATGAACACATAAAAGGGGGTCCATTGTGTCAGAATTATGGCCAGAATTCTCACTAAAAGTTTGAGTTTTAACTGACTCAGAAAAAATGTCATACAGATTAAAAAAAATAAGTAAACATAACTTGAACTCTTCTTAAAATCTATTCCATGAACTGACTACTTTGTACAGCAAACAATCTGCTCCTAGATCAATCATATTGCATAATGGTGTTGTTCAGGTTTATTATAAAATCAGGAAAGAGATTACATTAAGTAAGAAAGAGAGTTTCAAAACAGGACTAAAAACAGAGAAGCACAAATGTTCATGTTCAATTTTATTAAATGCTGTTGCAGAGTCCAGTAGCATTTCAGATAAAGGTTGGTGTGTTAGTCTGGGTAGACTAGAGAAAAAAATTCATAGACACGCATATGGATTTAAGGGTAAGGTTTATATATAAGAGAAATGGAACATCGAGAAAGCATCCCAATCCAGTCCAGTTCAAACTCATAAGTCCGATATTAGCCCAAATGTGTGATACTAGTCTACAAAGTTTCCTTCCGACTCATGAAGTCACAGGCCAGTGGGTGCAGAATCCTGTCACCGGCAGGGGTCTCTGCATGACTACTCGCTTCCAGGGCTCAGGGCCCATCAACAACATCCAGTGGTGGTAGAGGCAATTCAGCGCTGGCAGGGGTCTCCATGTGGCTTCTCCAAATTCAGAGGTCTGGTTCCATCAGGGTAAGGCCATGTGGCTTCTCCTCTGGTTCCTCCAGCTCCTTAGACTCTGCCATTTTGTCTTGCTGTCATCTTGTCTTGTCCATAGTTCGTGGTCTTGGAGACTGACTCCCAACAATTGTGGAGATGGCCTCTCATCTCCATGAAGGAAATATCGCGAGATTTCCCAGAAGTCTCAGGAAAAAGCCATGCCCACACAGAAGCCTCACTTGCTGCTCAATGGCTATCTCCAGATTAACAGACTAGACTCCACCCCTACATCTCAATCATGAAATTGACATCTCAAATACATGATCGTCACAGTTGGGTCTTCATTAGAATTGAGAAAGTTTTATGATCATGCTTGAAGCTTCTTCAGATATTGGTTGCAATACTTCTACAACCCAAATCTGACCTAGTCTGAAAATTATAAGATTATAGCTTACGTATTAAAAACCTCATATTGACCCAATGTTTCCAAAGCCCCATCTTTCTTCTTTGTAGAGGCTGGCAGGTTTGAACCACTGACATTCTGGTTAGCAGTCGAATGCATACCCAACAGTGCCACCGTAGATCCTTGCGTGCCACGAGTGTTGTAGTGCCGCTGTGGGTTTGTGAGACAGTAACTGTTGATAGGAATAGAAAATCCATCCTTCTCCGGATTTGTGGTTGCTGGTTTTGAGTTGCTCCCCTTTGGGATCACAGCTCACCTCATAAACACTACGCCAGCAGGGCTCCAGGATTTGTGTACCTTTCCCACAGAGTCACGCAAAGTGCCTTCAAACAACAAGTGCTCCGCTAAGCTTCCTGATTATGAGAGTGGGATGGTACACACCACTCTGACTCTGTCGTATTCTGAATTTCCCTATTTAAGGCAATAATTCTAATTGCCAAGGAAGCCCCAAGTTGTGCATATGGCTTACTTTTAGAAAATTCTTATCAAGTCTTCTCTGAGGATGATTAAATAAACAAAACCCAAAACTTTAGTGAAAAATCCTAACTAGAAACTCTTAAATCCAAGAAAGACTGTATGATCTTGCCTTTCTCCGTAGTCAAGTGCCCACATGCTGGATTATTAGTTGGAACTTTGAATGGTTAAACTCCTCCAGAAGAACCTCCAAAGACAGGCCTGGTAAGCTGTTCATAAAAAGTCACAATCTTGAAATCCTTTGAGCAGTTCTACTCTGCACCCCTAGAGCCACCAGGAACCAGTCACACCTCAAGGACAACTCTTAGCATTGTCAGCATTTACATCAACCTTTGGGATATGGAAAAACACTTGGGATTTCAGATAACATTTCCAGTGCTTACATGTCAAGTTCATAATTATTCATTGGAGTTAAGTTCAAAATTGCCCAACTAATACAGATATCAAGTATACAGAGGATAGCCATTTAACCTGTGATTATGTAATTGAGTTGTATCAAAAAGAACAAAAACCTTAAAAAACAAAACAAAGCAAAACAAAAAATGCCAGAAGATAGAGCCTCATGGTCATCATTTAACAAGGGAAAAGAGAGTCTAGAGAAAATTTTAGGAATCTAAAGAGAGATTGAATAGTTAGGAGTTCATACCCTATGTAAATGGTGTTATCATAGTACCACTTATTGTTCCTTCATTTAGTTGAAACCAGGAAGATTCTGGAAAATCTGGTAGCAAATAGATGGGTTAGGTACGAATCAGACTACCTGTGTGGATGACTCTGAACATGCTTCAAGGGAGAGGAAAACTTGTTTTTAACTGTTCTTTGGAACATAAACTAGGTCCATGTTGACTTCTGGAACTATTTTTTGTGGATAAATAATTGATAGATGTGACAAAAATCTAAAGTTGGCTTAATGTGATGGTTCGGTCCTGTGTCAATGTGATTCTGTTATGATTCTCATTGATTCAGTGACTAAATCCAAAACATCCAAACTCACTGCCACCAGGTAAATGCCAACTCAGAGCAATCTAATTACATGGGACTTCTCACTCCACCCCCCCCCCCAAAATGGATTTTTTCAAAGCTATATGTTTAAATTTTTTGGCAAAACACCCTTATCACCTTCAAAGTACTTTCCACGACACTTACTGCATTTGTCAAATCTGCAATTCCATTCATGGAAACATTTTTCAAACTCATCTCTTTGGATGGTTGATATTTTTTCTTCACCTCTTCTACATAGACAAATTGCTATCCTTTCATGTCACTCTTCCCTTGTAAGAACAAAAAGAGGCTACACAGAATGACATCAGGTGAATAAGGTGTATGGGGTGAGAGAGTTAAGTTGTTTTTGCCCCAAACTGGGACACTGATATGGCCAAATTAAGCACGTGCATTGTCATGGTGGCAAAACCAGTCAGTCTCATTTACCACAAATCAGGCCTTTTTTATTGCACAGTTACACTATCTTTTCAGAACCTCGACTAGAAAGCTTGATCAACAGTCTGACTTGGTACAATGGACCCCAAATGCACTAGACATTGACATTTTCATCCAATTGGGAAGTTGCTGACCATCTAGAATGAGGTTTGTCACCAATCAACATTTCACCTTTTTTGGAATGGGAAAACCACTCTCACACTTGAGTTTTTACCATAGTGCTGTCCTTGTGTGTTCAGCATCACAACAGTTTCTGAGGAATTTTTTCCAAGCTGAAAACAAAATTTCACAGCACATGCTATTCTTTTAAATCAGCTATCACAAAACTGCTTTTATGAAAAAGATCACTATGGCTAGAGAGAACCTTTCCAGGTGACACCTCTGAGTGCAGAGCGAGTTGCTTGATGCTCACCTAGTGGGGAAAAGGTGAATTATTAAAGGTCAGCACAATTCTGGTTTTCTGTCTTTTTGGTAGCCCCCCCTGGAAGAATGAGGACTTCCAAAGCTTGCAACTGTTACAGGGGAGTGGAAAGCAGCATCCACTGGAACAGCTGGGCAGTTTGAACTGCCCACCTTTCAGATTGCAGCCTAGTACATAATCACTCTGCCACCAGATATTTGTAATCCCTCAAGATGTGACCTAACAGAATGTCATCAACTCCGTGATGAGATCTGCTATGAGCAGCCTAGCAGGTATAAGACATTGATGGAGTGCAATTGATGTGAAGTTTCCTTGTAGGGTGTATTCTACTCCTATATATGTAGATATCGTTCAGAGCTTCTTTCCTTCTTGCTGGATTGGCTCCTGCAACTGAATCATCAACCTTCAGTTCTGTGGACTTCAGCCAACAACCTGCCATATTGCTTGTCTAACCTGGAGCTATCAGAACTTATTATCTGCGTCTCCATCATTCATGGTCGTCTTGCTTTCCGGTTCTTCAACTCTGGCAGCTCCATGAGTCAGGAGAAGCTTCTAGATTTTCTATAGAATCCAGCATATCCTCAAAATCATGTTCATCAAGTGGATGCTGACTCACGGGGACTCTATAGGGCAGAGTTGGACTGCCCCTGTGAGTTTCTGCGACTAACTGTTTATGTGAGCAGAAAATCCCATCTTTTTCCTGAGGAGCAGCTTCAAATTGTTGACATACATAGTGAATTCACTTTTGCTTCAAAGTGAGATCATTGCATAACTGAGTAATGTGAATGAAGGTTCATAAAGTATCAAATAAGTGTGTCAGGCAGCATTTGGAGCAAAGCAGAAGTTAGATGAAAAAGAGGAAATAAAGGGAACTCAGTAAGCATTTGAATTAAAAAAACTTACAAATACCCAAGGGCCAACCACTTTCACCTAGTGAACATTTTCAGTAGCAGCTGAGACAATCTCTCTGAGGGCACTTGGAGGTTTTTGTAACAGGGTATATCACTGTGAGAGGTAAATTATCATCTTGCTGACAGAAATAGTGTGCAAAATCTTCTGATTCTATGTTGCTAATTTGCATAGTAAACTCTGTTCCATACCCACGGCCGCTGAAACGGGAGGGAACTCCAGAGATGAGAGTAGAAACACCTTTTATTATGAGTTTAGGAGCTTCTCCTGCTTTTTGTTGATACCAATGTATATCATCATCAATGTCTTGACTGGCTTGACAGGTGATCTCCACGTTGTCTCCCAGAGATGCAGACAATAATACTGGAGATTGTGTGAGTAAGGTTACCGCTCTGATGCCTGCTTATGGAAGAGCACATGAAACGTTTTAAATAACCCAAACATTGTGCTTAGAGCAAATGAATGATATCAAGTCTTTTTGAAAATCTCATATTCTGTTCAGATTCAGAGAACTGAAACGCCGTGAAGCAAAGCCAGTCTCTCTCTTACCAGAAATACAGAGGAGCATGAAGCTGACGAGCAGAGCCTGGGACTCCATAGCCTTGACCCGGATCGTCGTCCCTTTCTTCATCTGTTGAACAGAATACAATTTATGCCCTCAGGCATGTTGGGAGAGTCAGATGTGGAAAACTATGCAAATTTTATGGCCTATATTAACAGTTCTGCAGAAGCAATGCTTCATTGGCAGCGTAAGTGAAACCACACATGATTTGCTCATACTGTTATCTTTACTGATGAGTGAATCGAATAGAATTATAAATAAACTTCAGTGTTTTGGGAAAGTTTTGTCTGTTCCTATCTTTGCTTTTGTGCAGAGACTTTTCTCCTAATGATCCTCTAGGATTCAATGTCAAATGCTGTTATTCTAATTTAAATAGCCAGCCCATGGTAGAGGTCCTGTCAATTTTGCTGACACCACCAACCATTGATCCTTCTGTGCCCACATGCACTGCTCTGTTCTGCTGTTTTACCCATGTACATATCCAGTTCTCCCTGTGGTGGCTTTTCAATCTTGCTTCCAACTGCACATTTAACTCATAGCTACTCACTTATATATTTTTGATAAACACACACTTTACATCCACTCAACCATATTTCTAATCACATTTGAAGTTATTTTCATGTCTTGTAAGTTGTATTTTATTTTGACCAGTCAATTCTGTTTCCCTATTATCTGGCTACAACCTAAATTGATTTCTTAGTACACTGTAAAAATGTATCTATTTAAAAGTACATGCCAAAATTTAATGTTAAAAACTGAGGACAATAGTCAAACTTCATGCTGAAGACATGAAGAGTAAGAAATGGAGAATTTGAAAGGAAAATCTCCACTTGAAAGGAAAGTTAAATAATCCTCTGTCTTTCCTTAACAATAAAATTCTTCTAATCGAGTTTATCATCCTAGAAAGAAATGAGAATAATGAACTGGGGCATCCTTTGCTGACAGATTATTATGCATTTGTAAAATACTTCAATAGTTCAACCTTGCAAATATCTAACATATGTTACCAGAAGGCAGTTTTAGCTACATAATTTGGGGGGCCCCAACACACAACAAAGCTGCTAGACTCCTTATTTTAAAAGTGATATTAAATATATATCTGTTCTATATCCTCCCTATAAAATATTTAATACTCTTAAAATGTCACTTTAACATTGCTGTTGTTAGTTCCTGCTGAGTGTTATAATTTATGGCATTGTTTAATTCTTTGTTCTCTTCATCACTGTCTTTATTGTTTCATTTGTAAATTTGAATAACAATTGTATGAACTGGACATCCTATGTGAACCATAGAACGAAACACTGCCCAGTCCTGTACCATCGTCATAATTGTTATGTTTAAGTCTATTCTTGGAGCCAATATGTCCATCAATTCATCTCATTGAGGGTCTTCCCCGTTTTACTGATGCCTACCAAGATTGGGATCCTTTTCTAGGGTTAAGCCACTCCTGGTAACACCACAAACTCTCACACTTTTTGCTGCTATGGAGGATTTTGGCTATACTTTCTCCAACACAGATATGTTTGTTCTTCTGATCATCCTTGATGCCTCCAATATTCCTCCCCAACACAAAGGTATCAATTATTCTCTGGTCTTCCTTGTTCATTGTCTAGCTTTCCCATGCATAGTGACCAACTAAAAATACGATGCCATGAGTCAGGCTTGGCTTAAAGCTTCAGGTGTCATCTTTCCACTTTAGCACATTAAAGAGGTCTTTTGCATGCAATTTTATCACTATAACACAGTCATTTGCTTTTAGTAACAAGAGAAATGACTGTCTCTAAATGCCTTGAGGTAGGTCCATGAGACATTTCCTCAGCGATGTCTTGCAGGAAGTGAGCCTTGCCAGCTGAAGCAGGGAACTGGCTAAGACAGCTGCACTCTGATCTCACCATCACAAAGCAAGAGACCCAAAAACTGGAAAGGCAAGGCTTACCAAGTCATTTATCTCTCCACCCTTCAATCAATCCCATGTGTGTTTATCAGCTAGGTTGGCACACTAAACTGTAACTATCTCATTACCCAATATTAATTTTATTATCCCATTTACATTAGATAGTTGGCCTTATATATAAAGATGTTTTTTTCTGCACACTCATCTGTTTAAATGACTGTTTAAAATATTTCAATTAGTGAAGACTAATAAATCACTAATATCTTGAGTTGGGTAGAATTTACTACTTCTATTACTTATATTCATGATCATTTTCATGGATTGTCCACGAGAACTTCCAGAAGTTGGTTACATGACCCCCATCTTTTTGCTTTAAAAGTGTACCAGTAGTGTGCCATCAGTACAAAAGATTGCAGTGGCAATATTAATAGGAGAGAAAATAGAATTTAAGACAAGAAATAGAAATGGAACCAATGGAAAAAAAAACCACAATGATGAAAGAACGGCAGCGCAATGATGAACATATATGTACTTAACAGCAAATCCTCCAGGAAAGAAGTACACACAGCACAGTGGAGAAAAATGTTAGAAAATCCCTGCTCTTATTTCAGCTAAGAACAGGTGGCCATTCCTTCAGGGGTCAGTGATGATGTAAACCCCGGAGAAGAAAGTCAGTCCTCTGTGAGCTGCCTCATCGGGGCTGTGCTGGATACTGGTCAAGACTTGGAGCACAGACTGAGGTCTCCCTGCCACTTCATCAAATACTTAGCATCCTTTCACATAACCCCCGGTTGGTTCCCCACTGATCTGACCTTGATTCCCTAGAGACAGCGGTTATCCAGATTAGTGGGAGGACTGCGGGGAGGTTTATGTTTTCTGCACACAGTAAGTATTCTGCACACAGAAGTAATAGGCAGCATCCCCAGGCTCCACAGCCGAGATTGTGAGTGTGAAATCCATCTCAGCTCCAGTGCCTCTAAACCGGGTCGGGACTCCAGAGTGCCTATTGGATATTTTATAGATCATTAGTTGAGGGGATTGGTGTGATTTCTGCTCGAACCAATTCAGGTAGGTGTGCCCATTACTGTGAACAAGACTTTGATGAGTCATGCAGGAAATGGAAACCCTGTCTCCCACAGCCACAGACAGGAAGGATGGCTCCTGGGTCAACACAACAAGTGCATGGGAAATTGAAGGAAGATAAATCAATTTAGCAATTTGAACCAAAGTCTGAATCAAAAGGGGTGAAAAAATCAGTTCATCATATCCACATTACAACATTGTGAAGACTGTATCTAATTATTTAAAATATCTGCAAGGGAGTTATTCATAGTTAAGTCTTTTTTCTGGTTTTCTAATAAAAATAGATATTACAGTTGCGCTCTGCAAATTATATTTAGGAAGAAATTTTATATCATGGATATAGGGTGCAAAGGACCAGAATATGTATCCCAGCAAGACCATCATGCACAAGAGAGTCTACAGTTTGTGTGCCTTGAGTCAGTCTTGATGTGGAGGTCAGAACAAAGCCTGACCTTTATTGCTCGCACAGAGGCTGTGAAATAGCTCACTGTATCTATGCAAAAGACCTCGGCTGCAAGCACTAATTTCTGAACCTGTGGCAAAAACTCTCAGGAGATACTCTCCCAGTGTGGCTCATCATGGGCCTGTTGGATACAGCTGCCTGGGTGCAGTCTCACCATGGTCTTGGTTGGGGCAACGTGCTAATTTTGTGAATGGATGGCATGCCGCTCCACTAAGGTCTTAGGACATTGTCTTAGGCTGGGTTTCCTATAGAAGCAAAACTAAACCAGGGAAGCTGATATGTATATAATTGTGTTCCCCAAATATGTGTCAGCTTGGCCATTTTGTGACCTAATACAATTATGCAATTCTTATCTTCGTAACCTCTATGATTATTAACATACATATATTTTCACTTACTGCTATTTCCAATGCATAGTGACCACATTGGCTAGGGTAGAACTGCTCCATAGGTTACGGTAGACTGCCAGTTTTCATGGGAGCAGAGTCTCAGCTTTCTCATCCAAAGCATCTGGTGAGTTTCAACCAACAATCTTGTGACTAGTAGTTCAATACTCAACCCACTATGCCTTCAGGGCACCTTTGTTAAGGCAGAATACAGCCTTGAGGATTAGATTGTATTTTGAGTCCATGCCTTCTGTGATATAAAAGAGATTAAGCGAGTTGGCAGAGATGAGGGACATATTACCACCAAGAAGGATGTACGAGCAGGTGAGTGCATCCTCTGCGGGTCTTGAAATAGAGCTCATCCCTGGGTAAGAGAAGCAACTTGACCTGGGACTTTTGAATGCCTGTCACATAGCACAGCTACATGATGAGACCTTCTTGAGAGACTTTTCCAATAGCAGCTGGGCATTCTCCCTCACCACACTGTGTAACGTGCATTTTCTTTTTCTTTCCTCAGACTTAGAAGCATTTGTAACTAAACATGATATAGCAAACTGGTTTTTAGCCAATTGCCCATCTGTTAGGCCATTCTAAATCTTCCCTAAGTAAGATTTGCTCTAAGGTGATAAAGTCTGCTAGAACAATGGGCAGTAATAGGGGCAATGGAATTGCTATTAGAGTAAAAAGGGTAGGCTCTGAGATGGAATGAGAATGATAGAATAATATTAGTAGCAGCAATGATACCCCGAATCAGTCCAGTCTCAACCAGTCAAACCCAGAACCCTTGCTGGTTTAGAGTGGTACATGGTCCCCCTCTTGTGGCTAAGTGTGAGGAGACATTCAATTTCTACCCCTAATTGACTGTGTCATTTCCAAGATAACATGTACTTTTTTTTTCTTCACACATTTTCCAGCAATAAGTTTTATTTCTTTTTCCTTTGGTAAGACGGGTTGCCAATCTTTGAAATTGAGTATGGAAGGCAGAGATATTCTCTTCTATTTTCCTTAAACTGAACACCTTATGGGTGTTAAGTGGAGGTATAACTTCACTGTTTATGAAAGGTTGGAAGCATCGCTTTAGTGTTGTAGTGAATGTGGTATTAGGAGACTGGGGTCAGGATGACTTTCCTTCCTGTTTCTGCAAAGTGTACTGGAGCCTCTGTCATTGAGGACATTAGGGGTGTTCGTGGGGATAGGGAGAGGCACAGTATCACTGAGCTCTTTCTCATCTGCCCTGGTGCACCCTCAATTCTTTCTCTAGTCTAGGAGGCCACATACTTTAGCATCCCTAGACTCAGATGCTTTCTTTGGAATAGATACAAACATGCATCTTTTCCAATCCGTTGGCCAAGAGTTGCTTCTCAAAATTTTTGCTATAAAGTAGTTAGTGCTTCCAGTGCTATATGATGAATATTCTATGTCTCCCAATGTATTTACAGCTTCTTAAATGTATTTTGAGCGTAAGGTGTTTTTTATGCATTGCTTAGATTGAGGTCTATGTGTTTTTACTGATTTTCAATGGTTTCACATTTTCAATTTTCAGCCGACATATTTATTGATACTTTGTAGAAATGCCATTGACCTGTGAGTACTTATCTTGCATACCATTTGCTGAATTTATTTATTCATTCTTGGACTTTTTTGTTTTTATTTTTGATTCTTTGGGATTTTATTTGTAGACAATCATCACATTTTCAAATTGAGGCACTTTTGCTTCCTCTTCTCAAATCTATATATCTCTAATTTCCATTATTTTGCCTTACTGTATTGGTGGTATGGATTAAACATTGGGTTTCTAACATCAAGGTCAGCAGTTTGAATCTACCAGCCACTCCAAAGGAGAAAAATGTGGCTTTCTGCTCCCTTGAGGATTTAAGTGTGATTTTCTGAGACTTCAGAACCCCAAAGGATGAATGTGGTAGTCATGTGCTTATGTTAATTTTGTGATTGAAATGTAGAGGTGAAGTCTAGCCTGTTAATCTGGAGATAGCCATTGAGTAGCCAATGAGGCCTCTATGTGGGCATGACTTTCTCTGAGACTTCTGGGAAATCTTGCAATATCTCCCTCATGAAGAAGAGAAGCTATCTTCCCCAGTTGTTGGGAGTTAGTCTGAGAGATGATGAATCACGGACAAGACAAGATGGCAGCATCCGAGAAGCAGGAGGAGTCGGCGGGAAGACCACATGGCTTTGCCCTGATGGAGCCAGACCTCTGAACCTGGGGCGGCCACATGGAGACCTCTGCCAGTGATGAGTTGCTGCTGCTGTTGATGGACCCTGAACCCTGGAAGCGAGGAGCCATGGGGAGATCCCTGCCAGCGCCGGGATTCTGCACCCACTGACCTGTGACTTCGTGAGTCAGAAAGAGACTTTATAGATTGATTTGGTGCATAGGGGTTAATATCAGACTTATGACTTTGAACTGGACTGGGCTGAATGTCCTGTTCTTCTAGTATATAAACCTTTTCCTTAAATCTATATGAGTGTCTATGAAATTTTTTTCCTCTAGTCTACCCGGACTAACACAATGAAGTTTTACTCTTCCCTGAAAGGTTGCTGCCAGAGGGATTAACTTGATGGCAGTGAGTTTGGTTTGTGAAACCGACCTGAATTGCACTGTGTTGAATCATACTGGCAGGAGCAGACTTTCTTGGGTTATTCCTGCTTGTTCCTGATATTAGGGAGAGTGTAATAAGTTTTCATCACTACGTATAATGTGAACTATAGGATTTTTTGTGGTGGCTTCTTACCAAGTAGAGAAATTCCTCCTCTATATCTGAGAGCCTTATGATAAAAAAGTGTTGAATTTTATCATTTTTTGTGATTTTTCTCCAACAAATCACATGATCATATTTAGCCTTTTACTCTGTTGGATTGCCTTAGTTGATTTGAAAATAATGAACCAGTCATGCATCCCTGGGATTAGCTTCCCTAGGTGATAGGAGCACTGATGTTACAGTGGTTCCATGTTGACCTACTAACAGCAAGTTCAATAATTTCCAACCACCAGCTTCTGAGAGGAAGAGAGACAAGACCTTCTACCCCCATAGAGAGTTATAGGCTCAGAAATCCACAGGGGCAGTTTTATCCTGGTTGCTATGGGTTTCACACAGACTCAGAGGCAATAAGTTTGAGTGACAGGTCATGGTATACAAATTTTAGTTGCTAATAGCCTAGAGGAATTTTTGTTTATATTAATGTGAAGTATCAGTCTATAATGTTCTTTCTAAATTACTTTTATCTGACTTGGGGATCAGAGAAATATTTTCCTCATAAAATCCAGTGTAAGATATTTTTTCTATTTTCCAGAAGAGATTACCATATATCCTCGTGTATAAGCAGAGTGTTCCAGCACATTTTTGAAGGCAGTTTTTGTGGTAAAATTAGGTGCCTTGACTGATACTTGGGTTGGCTTCTACTCAAGTATGTACGGTATGTAGAATTGGTGTCAAGTCTTTTTGAAGATCTTAGGGTGAAATGATTGAAGCTTCTTTGAAAGGAAGATGGTGATACTTTGTCTCATGAACTGTGGACTGTGAGAAGGAGAGACTAGTCTCTAGGAATGCCATCATGATGAAAAAGTAAGGATCAAGATAAAAGAGTCAAACCCTTCTGAGATGTACTGACCCCAGTGGCTCCAATAGAAGGCTCAAACATAGGAACAGCTTTGAGGATGTGTTAGAGGAACATGCCCCTAACACATCATCATGGGTCCAGTAGGCACAATTGTACAGCCATAATTAGTGATTATAGTAAAGTCTTAGAACTTATGAGATAGAAATAATGGAGTCGGACACATTTCATGGTAGCATGTTCACCACCTCCTGGACAGCCATGATCTCAACAGCCAGGTCTACACACAGCACAGGCAGGAAGCCTGGAGCCAGAGAGAGCAAGGGAACTCTGGAGGGGGTCAACTGGAGGAAATCAGTCAGAAGGATCCGGGCCAAGCTAGAGGGAGCTAGGCGGAGGGAACCAGTTGGAGGGAGGAGCTGGCTGGAGGAGTCCAGGCAGAGGAAGGAGTTTATTGCTCATCACAGCTTAAATATACTTCATGGACTTGATTATAGGCAACAACAAGTCACAGGAAGGAGATGTACAAGAGGCATACACATCACAGGAAGGGGATGAGCTAGGAGGTATACGTAATAACAAGGTGAGAGGCTAGAGGTATACA
>PVJH01031906.1:0-23259 GCA_004026705.1 Nesogale talazaci
CTAGATGACCATTTGTTTATCTTCAGGCTTTGAGATCCCAGACTTTATGTCCTTTGATAGCTGAGGCCATCAGTTTTCTTTACCACATTTGTTTATACACCTATTTGACTTCAGTGATCATGTTGAGCAAGTGAACATTATGGAATACCAGATTAATAGAACAAAGTGTCCCTGCATTGAGGGGGTTCCTGGGTGGGGGCCCAAGGTCCATCTGCTATCTTAGTACTAAACCTATAAATATATGTACCTAGATTTATTCCCTCCTTATCATAGATAATTTTATTTACATATGTTCATGCCTATGTTAAGACCTCTGCAGGTGACCTTTGCCCTCTATTTCCTTCCACCTTCCTTCTGTCCCACTATCATGCTCAACCTTCATTTGAGTTTCAGTACTTCCTCTCTGTTACATTACCTTTGATTGAGCCCTACTTGGCCTCCTACATCCTCCTAGCCACTGATTCTGGACCACTTGTCCTATGTCCCTGAGCTTATCCATGGTCGCCTTTCCTCTCTCTCCTCCCCTGCGTCCCCCAGGAACCATCAGTTCAGTCATTCTTTCTTCCTGATTGTCCAGACAAGAGTGTTCCCTTCTTGATTTGGTCCATTTTGGGGGCTCAGATTGCATTGCTTCCCCACTATGTGACCCCTGAAATATGCTCTGTCACTATCTGCTTCCATAGGGAGACAGTGTGGCAAGACCTGTTGCTGTTTACCCAGTCCCCACTGTGACCCATTAGGTCCCTGCAGGGACATAATCCTCTAAGCATCGTGGGTAGGGGTTGAACCAGTGTGGGAACTGGAACGGCTCTCTTTCTCTTCTTTCCTGTCCACCTGTCTCCATGTGGATGTGGCATGCTAGCCCCTCCCTCCAACCTGTTCCCTGCCACATCCACTTCCAGGGAGGGAGTCAGTCTGGCTCTGGTTGAGGCCCACCCTTTAGCTCTCTCCTTTCATGCCTCTTTCCATGTGCCCACACTGTCCTCATGGTGGGTGCTTCGTGGTAGGATCTGCACGCCCACTCCAGCTTCTGTGGAGACAAGACTCATACTCTTCCTGGGTGGGTTAGTGCCCTGTTCCCGCTGTTGTCCTTTCACTTTCGAACCCCCTTTTTCTCCCTCCTCCCCCCGTCCTTCTCCCTTACTGTGCTGTACCCAACATGTACCTCCCTGAGTTTGGTCCCACCTCCTCCCCTTTCCCCAAATCTCTACCCAATTGCTATGTTATAGGAGGCTTCTCTTCTATACCTACCATGTTGGTTACACTTACCTCAGGGGACTCATGCTGTACTTCTCCTTTTGTGATTGACTGACTTCGCTTTGCATAATTTTCTCCAGCTCTTCCCATGAGAAGATGTGTTTCATGTGCTCATCAGTGTTTTTGAGTGAAGCATAGTACTCCATTGTGTGTATATGTGTCAGAGTGCTGATCCACTCGTCTGCCGGTGGAAATTCAGGTTGTTTCCAACTCTTTGCAATAGTGAATTGTGCTGCAATAAAGCTTGGTAGCCACACCACTGGCCATGGTTTATTTCTTACTTGTGGATATATACCCAGTAGAAGGGTAGCTGGGTCATAAGGTAGCTCAATTTCTATTTTCGTTAGGTATCACCAGACTGCTTTCCATAGTGGCTGTACATATCTACAGGATCATCAGCAATATAGAAGTGTACCTATTTTGCCACATCCCCTTCATTTGTTGCTCTCTGATTTGGGTTAACCTCAAAGGTGTTAGTTGGTATCTCATGGTTGTTTTGATCTGCATTTCCCTGATGGCTAATGATCAGAAGCATTTTCTCATATGTTTTTGCCAGATGAGTCTCTTCCCTAGTGAAAATTCTTCTCAGTTCTTTTTCCCATTTCTTCAAATGGTTAGCTGATTTCCTCCATTGTAGATTTTTGTAATAAGCCCTTTGTCTTGCCTCAAATGTTTCTTTCTCTTATTTTGAAGGACCAGGTTTATTTGTTTATGTACAAAGACCAGTCTTGTGCGAGCGAACCCAGCTTCATGGCCAATTCTTTGGCCTTGGCCTTCTCCAGCTTGGCAATTCGGGCTACTGACTTTGGGCTCGGCACATTGCCACCCCAGTGGTGGCAGATATCATCAAACCTGCCATTATAGTTGGTCCTGATGGCTTCCACCAGGTTAGCCAAGGCTCCTTTGTCTTCTGAGTTCACCTGCGTGAAGGCGACATGTTGCAGATCTTTCTGTGCACCAGATGTCTGAGCCGGGCCTTGCTGTTGATGATGTGGTAGGGGACTCCCATTTTATGGCACAGGCCAGCAGGAAGACCACCAGCTCAATGGGGTCCATATCGTGCCCGAACACCACCAGCTGCGCATTCTTATTCTCTACCAGAGTGGTCACCGTGTTGATCCCCGCTCTCAGAGCAGGCAGCCTCTTGGTGGGGACATCCCCAGCAGCCTTCTTCTCAGCCCAGCCTACAGCCTGTTCTTCTCCTGCTTTGTCTCCGGCCGGTACTTGTGCGCCTGCTTCAACAGCTGGGTGGCTGTCTGCTGGTCAAGGGCCTGGGTGAACTGGTTGATGGTGGGGGGCACCTTCAGCCACTTGTACAGGATGGCACACTGGTGCTGCAGCTGGATGTAGTGCGGCCACCGGAGGAGGCGGGTAAGGACCCTCTTGGGCTGGATGCCCTGTCCGATGCCAAAGTTCTTGGGCCGTTTCTTGAACAGGGGGTCACCATGTTCTTGGCATTCTGCTTCTTTACAACGGCCAGCACTGAGTCACTTCTTGCCCTTGGCCTTCTTCCCTTTCAGCATCTTGGCTGGCTGGGTGAGAGAGACGCCTCACATGTTTCTTAAGACACATCTAGGCTGAGCCCTGGTGGTGTAGTGGTTGTGCACAGGACTGAGGCCCACTGGGATGGAGGTTCGATTCCAGCTTCACAGGAGCCAAGGCTGGGCCTCCTACTCCAACCACCAGAGGGCAGTGATGCCTTAAAAAAAAAAGACACATCTAAAATAAAAAAAAACACCAAAAATCAAAGGATGGAAAAAATATGCTAATGATAATTAAAAGGAAGCAAGAGTAGCAATATTAATTTCTAACCAAATAAACCTCAAAGTAAAAGCCATCATGAGACTCAATAAAGGCCATTATATAATCAAGGTCCAACTGAACAAGAAGACATAAAAATAATAACCATATGTGTATTTAGTGAAAGGCCCTCAAAATATATTAATCAAACATAGATTTGAATAAATAAATAGAACATAATGCAATAATAGTAGAAAATGTTATCACTTTTGAGTAAAGACAGATCAGCTAGTCAGAGAATCAACTAGTAAGAGAATTGATAGAAGAACCAAGCAATAAAACAGAATCAATTTGATCTCTTAGACTTATATAGGATACTTCATTACAATACAATATATATTTCTTTTCCCAGTGCACATGGAACATACTCCAGAATAGATCATATGTGAGGTCACAAAGTAAGAATAAAATTTTAAATATCAAAATAATCTTTTTTATATCACAATGCGATAAAATTAAAACAATAATAGAATGTTCAAAAGAAATGAAGCACATACAAATTAAAAACCAGTTTATTTAAAAACAACTGAGTCATTGAAGAAATAAAGTGGGAAGTTAAAAAATTCCTTGGCACAAATGAAAAAGAAAATACAAGATACTAAAGTCTCTGGAATACAGCAAAAAGCATACTCAGAGATCACTTTATAATAAAAAGCATACACATTAAAAAGAAAAAATGAATGAAAATAAATGCCTTAATAGAATACTCATAGCAAGTAGCACAGGGTCAGCAAAACAGATCCTCAAACATGAGAAAAAAAGAAATAACAAAGATTAGAGATTAAAAAATTTTTAATAATTAAAAAATGTCAAGAAGTTGCTTCTGCAAAAGGATGAATCAAATTCACAAATGGCTGACAAGCCTAACAAAGGAGGGTAGGGTGCAAGAGCACACAATACAAATAAGAAATGAGATGTGCAGCATCACAAACCAAAATAAAAAAGATAATCAGAATATTATGAAAAATTACATTCTATCAAATTGGAAAACCTATAAGGAATGGAAAATTTCTAGAAACACATTGCCTACCTAAATTAATGCAGACCAATGTAGAAAACTTTAACAGACTTAAACAAAAGAAGAAATAGATCTGATATTAAAATTTTTCCAGCATCAGAAAAGCTGAGATCAGATGGTTTTACTAAATTCTACCAATTGTTTAGAGAAGAGCTAACATCAGTTCTATGTAAACTATTATGTAGGATAATATACTACACCAAACTCTTTTTTTTTGGGGGAGGGAGCATCACGGCTCTCCGGCGGTGGAAGTAGGAGGCCCAACCCCACTGCTGGAATTGAACCTCCGTCCCTGTGGGCCGCAGTTCCGCGCACAACCACTATGCCACCGGGGCTCAGCCCACCAAACTCACTTTACAAAGCAAGTATCACCCTAATATCTAAGTCAAGTCAAAAAAATACAAACCAGAATTGAAAACTTAGACCAATATTCTTGCTGGATATAGACACAGATTTTTCAACAGAATTTTATCTAACAAAATTCAGCAAACTATTTAAAAAATTACATCATGATCAAGATTCATACTAAGTATGCAAGGATGCTTCAATATTAGAAAAACAATCAAGCTTCAATATTAGAAAAACCATAAAAGTGAAATAAAACAGAAGTACCATATGAGTATATCAATTCACACAGAAAGGCATTCAATAAAATTCATCATCCTTTCTTAATAAAAAGATTTAATAAAATAGGATTATAAAGGAAATCCTTCAACAGAATAAAGGCCATATAAGCAAAACCAACAGAGAGCATCTCATTCAATGTAGAGAAATTGAAAGCATGCCCTTTCCAAATGGGAACCAGACAGACTGCCATCTTATTTAGCTTAATCCCAGAAGTCTTCACAAGAAAAACAAGGCATCAAAAAGATATTAATGTCATCCAAATCGACAAAGAAGAAGTAAAACTCTCATGCATATGAAAAAAATCATATAGTTAGGAAATCCCAAAGACTCAATTTAAAAATTGCTAATAAAAAATATGTGAACTAATTGGAAAAAATGGCAATGTACAAAGCTATAAGATGAACATATGAAAATCAACTAGATTCATGAATATAAAAAGCAAGGATTCTGAAAAGGAAATTAAAAGAACAATACCATTGATAATAGCCACCTAAAAGATGAAATACTTAGGAATAAATCTAACAAGAGAAACAAAAAACTTATAGGAAGGAAACTACAAAACACTTCTACAAGAAACCAAAAGATAGTAGCAGTGGAAGAATGTCCCATGTCCATGGATAAGAAAACTCAATATAGTGAAAATGTCAATGTTACTAAAAGCACTCTATAAACCAAATGCAAGGAGGAGGTCTCTTACTCTTCAATTTAAAAATCTATCATACGGCCATAGTAGCCAAAGCACATTGAAATTGACTCAATAATAGATATGTAGACTAATGGATCAGTATAGAAACCCAGAAATGCAACCAAGCTCCTACAGACACCTGATTTTTTTATGAAGCACTAAAACTCATTACATGGGAGAAAAGACCATCTTTTCAATAAACGGTGCTAGAAAAGTTGTCTCTCCACCCGCAAAATCACCAAATAGAACCCATACCTCAAAGCATGTACAAAAGTGAATTCAAAATGGATGAAAGACAACTCAATAGGACCATAACAACCATTAATGGAAAAACAAGGTCAAACTTATGGATCTTAATGTAAGGCATAAACATACTAGCAAACAATTTTAAAACACCTGCACTACAGAAGACAAAATACAGGACTGGGACTGAGCCCCGGTGGTGTAGTGGTTGAGTGCAGCACTGCGGCCCACAGGGCTGACAGTTCAAATCCAGCAACAGCTCTCCAGGAGCAAGGCTGGGCTTCCCTCTCCCACCAGGGCAGTGATGCCACACACAAAAAAATAGAGGACTGAGACTACTAAAATTTTGACATTCATGTATATCAAAAGAGCAAAAAGAGACTCCATAGGTTGGGAGAAATATTTGGCAATGATATATCAGACAAAGGACTAATTAAAAAATCTGTAGAAAGCTACAGCACTTTAATAAGAAAAACATAATTACAAAATGGACACAAGATCAAAATAAGTAGACAATTTACTAGAGATGACATTCAGGGGCCAAGAATCACATGGAGAGATATTTATGATTATAAACAAAATAATAAGTGATAGAATGTAGAAGAGATTGGAAACTCATAAATTTCTAGTGGGTTACAGAATTGTACAGCCACTATGGAAAACACTATAGTGCCTTCTTATACAAATGCAAAGAGAAATATCATCTCTCTGCAATCTCTCTACCCAGTATATACCTCAAAGAAATAAAGAATAAAACAAAAATGGCAATACATATGTCCATGTTTATTGCAGCAATTTCTATTATAAACAAAAAGATGAAAAGAAGCAAAGCTACCATCTGTGAAAGCATGGATAAACTCTAGTACTTTACACACAATGGGATGCTATTCTCTCTTAGCAATAATGATGAGGGCTGAGCTCCAGTGGCACAGTGGTTGAGTGCAGGACTTCAGCCCACTGGCTTGGCGCTTCAAATGCAGCAGGAGCAAGGCTGGGTCTCCCACTTCCACCAGAGAGCAGTGATGTCCCCAAAACAAAAACAAAAAAAATTTTTTTTAAATAATGATGAGACTGTTAAACACCTCATGACATGGACAAAATGGAAATACACTGTAAAGATAGTTATTCTTATAAAGATAAATATCTCATGATACCATTATTATAAAGGGAAAAAAAGAAAAATGGCTTTTACACCAAAGGAAAAGATGGTGAAGACCAGGGTTAGGAAAGTGGATAGAGGAAGGGCAGGGTGGGTGGATGAGAAATAAAATGGAAAAAAGAGCCATGTACATAGTGGGGGATTTTACTGGAATACTATCACTGCTCTTATGCAAGAGACTGTGAAGTAATGTTGTAATTTTTATTTGTTATATTCTACAGTAAACAAAGGATAAAAAATTAAAAATTAATTTAAAATAAAAATGAAAGAGAGAAGGGTCACAGCCTTAAGAACCATCCCATTTTCTCGCCCATAAGCTCTAAAAAACAGCCTTTCCACCCGCTCCCCCCTCCCCGCCAAGCACCGCTCCAGCTGCACCGCGCTCACTCCGAGCTCCGGGATCCTCCGAAGCTCGCGCCGCCGCTGCCTCCCTCGCCGCCATCATGATCATCTACCCGGACCTCATCAGCCATGATGAGGTGTTCTCCGACATCTCAGGATACCTGCAAGATCCGGGAGACCGCAGACGGGCTGTGTCGGAAGTGGAGGGGAGGATGGTCGGTAGGACCGAAGGTAACCTCGATGACACTCGCTCATTGGTGGCAGTGACTGAGATGAAGGCCCCGATGGCGATGGAACAGAAAGCACCGTGGTCACTGGTGTGGATAGTGTCATGAACCATCACTTGCAGGAAACCAGCTTCACAAAAGAAGCCTACAAGAAGTACATCAAAGACCACATGAAATGAACCAAAGACAAACTCGAAGAGCACAAACCAGAAAGAGGAGAGCCTTTTATGACAGGGGCGGCTGAGCAAATCAAGCATATCCTTGCAAATTTCAAAAACTACCAGTTTTTTATTGGTGAGAACATGAACCCAGAGGGCAGGGTTGCTCTCCTGGACTACCATGAAGATGGTGTGACCCCATATTTGATTTTCTTTAAGGACGGCTTAGCGATGGAGAAATGTTAACACAGTGGCCAACTCACGACCAATTGCCTCATCCTACCAGCTGCTGTTCATCCACAAGACACCAGGACTTAGACAAACAGAACTGATGTCATCGTGAGCTCTTCATTTACTTTTGACCTTGATTTATTTGCAGCAGAGGCTTTTTTTTTTTTTTTAAGGAAAAAGACGTGTAGGTTGTTTAAAAATAAAATGCATTTAAACTCACTTTAGAATGCCTTCTCCTAGTTGACTAGTAAACTAAATTCACTTTGTAGTGCTCCCGGAGGAGCTAGAATCACGTGGTAGACGGTGACAGTGGGAGGCTGTCTCCAGATGCCTGCGACAGCCAAGCCACAGGGATCCACATAGAGACAAGAACCCAAAGGCTTAATTCCGAGTTTAAATAAAGGGAGCAACCATGTTTTAGCGGTGCCAGCATCTAAAGTGGATCCTTAACCATTTCGTCAGCTAAAAATGGAAGGGATTATCAAAAGAATAAAGAGGCTAATACAATTGGGGAAAAAAAGATCTAAAAAAACACTGGTATAAGGGATGATGAAAGGAGAAAACGTCAAATTGAAACTGACTTTAATTCTTTTGTGGCACATGCCTAGTTTTAAACAAACAAGCAAAAACAATAATAAAAATGCCAACCTCTTCATTTCTAGCTCCCAAGTATCATTCCAATTTTCTCCATCAACCAACTGTTCTAGGACCACACAAGAAAGGAAGTTCTTGGAACTTCCAGGTTAGCTAAATGGACACAGCACACAATCATCAGAAAGTGAAAATTAAATGCAGTTTTAGTGCAAAAAATATTTCTTCAGATACTGATCAACTAAGAAGGATGGAATGAGAGAGGGTGAACCACATCATGGCCAAATAAGCCCCTAAGATGATATTCCTCCTTGGATCAGCCAATGCACAGAGAGAACCATAAGGCTGGTCCCCTCATTGACCCATAGCATTACAGGGACAATACTGGAGACACAGTGTGGGAATTGTGCCCATTCTGACACACACACACCCCGCCCACGCGCGCACACACACACACACGTGCATACACCGGGGTGAATCATGCAGGAAACACAAAAGAGTAGCAAGGGAAGCAAAGAATGATGTCCCCAAGAAATCCCAAAAATAGATTTCAAGGGCTGGGCTTGGCACCTCATCAGACTTGATTGGAAAACATTCATAAGGATCAACAGACAGACCTGGAACTATTTATAGGGTCCTTCCCTCCCCATGTCTATCTATATAAGATAGGCAGGATACGTGATCCAAAGAAGAAAACAATGAGACATGGGAGAGGGGGAAGTGTAGGGATGGAAGAGACAAAGGAACAACACTATTATCTCTGGCATTGATTGCTCCTCTTCCACTTTCCCTCCAAGAGCCTCCTGCCCTTGGTTTCTGTAATTCACTGCAACATCCATCTCAAGGAACTCAGAAACTATTAAAGAAATGGCTAGCATGGCGAAAATTGCCAAGTCCCAAATCCATACATCAGGTGTATAACTGGACACTTCTCTTGACTTGCTTGGTTGGCACCAATAAACCAGAAGGCTGCTGGCTTAAATTCTAAGAACTGGAGGTCAAGTTATGGTGAGCCAGATACAAGAACCAGAGCAAAAGAGATAATAACTCGACTAGAGATTCATTGTTATTGGATGTAGGCCATACCCTCAAGGAAATTCCTCTTACTTGAGTGCAATGTGGTGTTAGTTGAATAAGGGTGGTAAGGTAAGGTGACTGGGGTAAGGATAGTTAATTGAGCCACACACCCCTAGCAGAGTGACTGCTAAAGATACATCCACTTTAATACTACTCTTTGACACAATGCACAATTCTCTACAGTATGGAACCATAACCTTAGGCATGGAAACTAGGACTTAAAACATCACAAAATAGAGAACACTCAAAAAAAAAAAATAGGGAACACTCCCAAAAGATTGCAAAATGGGGATGTGAGGGCAATCTGGCTGTGATATCTATCACCCCATTGTTCGCCAGGGTTGATTCGACTGATCTGGCTGGCTAGGCGGGGGTCCCCTTCCTCCCTCACTGCTCCATGTGCATCCCTCCCGAAGCTGTGCACTCGGTTGAAGAGGATGACGTTCCCCGATAGAAAGAGGACCGTCCTTCAGTCAAGGGTATACGAGTAGCTGTGCTCCCCTGCTAGAACCTCCAAACAAGTCTCAGGATTGCAAAATGGATGATTATTACCTAACTACCAAACCATTAAAAATCATGTCCCAGCCAAGTTGAGACATGCATCTTATTCACATTAGCTAAAAAAGCTTCCTAATCACCTTGATGGCCACAAACAACTTATTTACATAGTTCCATCTCATCTTTCTGTAGGAGTCATAAAGAATATAGCTAGAATGGCCAGATTAAGTAATTGACTGTACTAAAACTACTAATCAAGAGGCTGGAGGTTCAAGTACATCCAAAATGCCTCTGAAGAAAGGTTGGCCATCTACTTCCAAAAATATTGGTCACTGAAAAATCCCAATTCTATATTGGAATACACCTGGGGTCAGCTCAGTAGCAACTGGATTGGCTTTCGTAATGGTAGACTAGGTGGATCCGGCCAATTCTGAATAAGCTTTCTACCATCTTTCAGTGCCTCCCTAATGGTGTCCATGAACATGTTGGCTGGCAAGCTCAAGAGCAGCAATAATGCTATGAAGAATGGCAAGGTCATGTTCTTATCAGACCATGCTTCAAAGTTCTTGTCCAGTTTCTCATTGTGATGATGAAACACAGCCACATTGGCAAATTTGAAATCCTTGATGATCTGAGCGCTGAGGGAATTGTTGTGACCCTCACAGGCAGATTAAACCAGGATGGAGTGACCAGCCCTAGAGTGGACACACCGCTCAAAGATCTAGAAAATAACCTGCCCTTGTCCCACCAGTTTGGTTTCATGGTGCTGATGACCTCCGTCGAGGTCATGAACCATGAGGAAGCGAGGCGAAAACACATGGGAGGAAAGACCCCAGGTTTATTTTCCTAAGTTTTTTGAGGTCTCTCTTACCTAGGGGACCTTTTGAAAATCCTAAAGAGGTGGTTCAGAGATTGAGTGGTCTTTGAGAGCTTTTCAGAACTAAGATGGAATGGAAGCACAGGGCGTGGGGATCCTAGGAAACTACCTAGCTCTGGGGGTTGAGACCCAAAGGGCTGTACTACTGGAGGACAGAAAGACAACAAAATAAGCCAGCCTAGGGAAAACCGCAGGTCAGCTTTGACTAATCTGGTTGACCCAGAAAATGTTAAATCCTGAAATTGGATTAAAGGAAATTTGGATGACCATGTTGCCAAGGGCTAACATAGGAAGGGACTCATTGCCTTAGGCATCAAATTATTTCAGCAAGTAACTTTTCAAATATCATTAAGCATTTTAGCACCTAATTAAGCATTTTTTAACATTCCTTTTTAAATTGAGCACATTATTTTTCACATTTAAAAAATGCTCTTCACTCTCGGATGAGCAATTAAAACACTCAATTGCTTATTTCAAGATGATGTTTAGAAATTATTCTAACATGATAGCACCAAAAATATAATTCTGCAATCACAAAAGAACTAAACAGGAATCCTTAATTAGGTTATTCTCATGTGTACAAGTATGGTTCTAAAATACTTTTAAGCAGCTGTTGTCCACTTTTCAGGCTTAATTAGAACACATGTTTTCAGTTGTTGAGGAAAGTATGTTACATTCCACCCAGTTTTATCAAGGAGTTCTTCAAAAGTCAACTTGCCCTAAGAAGTATTCAACCAGTCCACAAGGCAAGCAGAAAAAAAAGTTAAATTAATTGGAGTATAATTCACTCTCCATGCCATCCATAGAACGTGCTATTCTGCAGCAACTAGAGGTCCTTCAGCACTGGCCTATATGTCCCGAGAGTTTAATAATGCAGATTATTTTCTCGCTATCACGTGAATTTGGGTGACCTGCTTCTTTTTGCAGTCCAGACTCCATGGAATGACCCAGTTATTAACCAATTGCACATGGGAATTGAGCCAACAGTAGAGAAAGTCTATCTTCAAACTAATGAACTCATGTAAATCACTTGTGTTCAACATAAACATAGAACTTCAAAAGGATGTGTATCATCAAGCAACACTAGCAAGAGGAAGACAGCATCTCCTCTTCTATGCCTTGGCTTTTGCCCAGTATTTTGGATACACGGAACAAACTGCACCAAAAGTCATTGCTCCCACAGCAAAGTCTCGTGCTGCCATGTGCATCAGGTGGATGGACATTTTAGAATTGCCCCTGCTCTTCAATTTGTATAATCCATATACAAAAATTGCTGCAAAGCTTGCTATTCCAACAGAGACAAATGGTGACTTTCTACCTTTTCTGACAAGTTTGACCCCTGATATGAAGAAAGAGAAATATCTATGTTAGATGACATAGTAATTGGTTGAAGAATCTTTCTGAGATTGAAGAATTTTCTTTCTTTTTCAGAAAGTATATATAAATAAATTTTAAAATAATAAAAAGAAAAGCTTGTAAATAGTTCAAGGTCTGCTTGTTGACTTCTAGAGTGACTTCCAGTTGAGTCTGATGGAGTTCCATGCCCTGGTCCCAAAGTCGATCCTTGGCACTCCCTCAAGATTTCCATGCTTTCCTTCATGCCCTTAGTGTTTTCTTCTGTGTAGTAGGGTCATACTGCCTGCAATCCCCATGCTGTGTCTCCAGTGTTGTCCCCCATAGGGCCTTGGCTCAGCAAGGGATGTCATGTCTCTTCATGGAGCCAGCCATCTGGTCCTCTCTATGTGTTGGCTGTTTTGAGTGGAAAAATTGTTCTGGGGGAGGGGTGGCTGGCCACATAATTGGAATTGGGGCCAGGCTCTCAGACCTGAGACCACTGGCTCCCCACTCCATGCTGTCACAGTCCAGTCCCACTTTGTCTGTGAAGATATAAGCAATACCTTCCCTCTGTGTGGGTCAGTGACCTGTTCCCACACTACACATTGCTATCCTCCCCTCCCTCCCAAACCCCACCACCTTCCACACCATAATTGAAGAATTTTCCATGAGCCACAAAACCATGTTAAACTTTCCATGCACACATTTTTAATATGTGTTTGCTTACAAATTACTTATGCTATCTATTTTATAGTATGAAATACACAGAAATAGAAAAGAATGAGATAGAAATATTTTTAAACTTTTAATTGTAAGGAAGCATTTCAAGTTCACAAAAGAATCTTTATTGCTTTTAGACAATCTAAAATGGGTCATACTTTGGACTTCCAACCAAAATGGCGGACATGGCAGGCCATGCCACCATGAGACAAAGGCACTGTAGAACAAATGAAACAGATACAGATGATGACCCTGGACTCCTGGGCTTCAGAGGAAAAGATAGAGAAGTATATTGCCTACTGGCCAGGAGAAGCTGAACAAAAGCAGCAAAGAGGAGACAACCCAAACAGTGACTTGTCCACTGGCAATTGACTGGATAGTAACCTTTAATACATCCACTCACTCATCACAGCATAAGTGCCCACACCAGTAGCTGGTGACCAGAAAGGTCTGATCCTCCCTGTGTTAAGCTGGGTTCTCTCCAGACACAAAGCCCAAATTTTACAGTTGCTATTGTAAATCTAGTCTGGTTCATGTCTGTGTGTCAGATGTTAAGTTGGAGGCTTTTTGTGACCCAGATAGCGACCAGGGTCAACCAATCAGGAGTAGGAAGACCACAGACAAATTGTTTCTAGTGGTTCTTCAAAGCCAGAATTTAGAAAAAGGCATTGGCTAGATCAATAACTGCAGACCACGTTCCAAGAGAAGTATTATTTGGCCAAGCAACAAAACCAAATCTCGAATAGCAGCTGCAATTGAAGTCACCACATGGCTTAAGTTTACTACAATCTATTTTCATTCTTCATGGTCCTTCTGATTTTTGCAAAAGCCAAATTGGTGCATTAAATGGATGTTGGTGACAATCACCACTTCTGTGTCCTTCAAGCCCTTGATGGTGGCATTAATATCTACAATCTCTCCAGGAATGCTGTCTTGCTTTTGGTGTACTATTTTCCTAGCAGAAGCAGTTCTAACAGCTTCCATTTGACTTTTCCTACCATAATAGCCTTTACTCCAATTTTCAGGGGGACAGTAGGTGGGGTTCTGCCAATTTTTCAGTATGTCTATTTCAATAACATTCTGGAACTAGGGAAATTATGACAAGATGGGAATGGGACCCACTAAACCCTTCTGTGAGACAAATATGAACTAAGTCTTATTAGCTTAACTAATAACTTTTGATTAATTAATAACCTAATTAATCACATATTAACTTTTCCCCTAGCCTTCAGATGAAGTGCTTAATAGAAGCCAGTAGACAGAATACCAAACTATATTTATTGTTACAGGCATAAAGTAAACACAAAAAAGGTACAAATTGGTGAATAAAAACAACAGAGCCAATAAACACAAGGATCCCTGCCCACACAGAGAACTTCAAAGGAAACAAGAACATTTTCAGCAAAACTTCAAAAAAAGAAACAGATGATGGCTCATGTCACACTGCCAGGTGACTACAGAAAGCAGAGAATTCCTGTCTGCAGCAACAGAGCCTTCCTGAAGTACAACAGGCAGAAAGATGAGAACTTATAATTGGTACAGAGCCCCAAATAATTCACAGAACAGAAACTGCCATAGGCATCCATCTAAATTCAGTGTCTACTTGGAAAGTGGCATAGCAAGAATCCATAAGAATAACAGGAAGTCATCTTTCCATAGTCACCACACTTTGAAGTAACTCTTGAACACAACTGCAAAATTCAGCAATCCTTAATCTTACCTCGTCAAAGGTGCCCATAATTCGCTCATCAGAAGCCAATACTGGAAGAACTGAGATCACAGTACTATTACCGAAGGGAAATTGTGGTCATTATTTTCTCCTAAATGAGTAAAAGTGTGTGTGGGAGGGGCAGTCAATGGAGTTTTGTGGGTGTTGCTGGCTGCACTGATACACAGATACTGAGCAGTGCTGATAGGGACCAAACCACAGAGCCCTGCTCAGACATACAGGTGAAGGCACTCGAGGCTTCCTCCCCTGTTTGCCTCGTAAGCAGCATCCTACTATCTTTTCCTTGCTTTGACCAGATGCTGACAATGTTTAAATTTACAATAGGTGGGTAAAATTCAATAAAATTTTCAATTCAATAGGTGGGTAAAATTCCTACAACAAATAGCCAGTGACATTTTCTCTTCTATCCCCACCAGACACCCCCACCCCACCACGTGCTCAGTCACAGGATCCACAGCATATGAGCACATGGGTTCTCTACACAGTTGGATGTTGCCGCCATGAAAGGGAAGATCATGCCATCAAAGATCTACCCACTGGCTGAAGAAGGCCAGGTAAGCCACACGTTTGGAGGAAACGTGTTCTGAGAGGAAACATTAACAACAGAAACAAGCCCCCCAAACCTCTCAACTCATTTGGCCTAAACAAAGATAGCAGTTTATATTGGCCCCATTTCAGATAGATTAATCCCTGCAGAAAGAGTATTCGACAGAAGTAAACAATGAAAGTAATTTGACAACCATCCTGAAGCTTCCAAAGACTCCTTGGTGTTGGTGTGTTCAGTAGTTGGCGGCTGATGACAAACACAAGGGCAGGTGACTTGGGTGTGGGATGGTGTCTCGATGCCACATCCTGAGGTCCCCAGCCACCTGTCCCTTTGCTGCTGGCCTGGGGTGTCTGTTTCCTTAATTGGCTGCCTGGAAAACCTGGGTCAAATCTGGGACAAGCCCTCACAATCAATCACAATAGGTCTTCATTCGCTTACTTGGCACTGTGTGCCTCTTGATTTCGAACTGGAGGACAGAGCCACCTGCCTGGCCACCTTCAGGCTGGTGTGGTCCTTCTCCATCTTCCCTTCCTCCTTAGGCTTCTCCTCGGACACAGTGGCATGGGTGGAAGCGGCCGAGATGGCAGGGACAGTATTACAAGCCTGAGTCATGCTCTCAGTCCTGCTGCTTTCCTTCCAGACCGGCCAAGGGTCCACTAATACTTTGACTTCAGTAGGCTTCCACCCTGACTGGTTGGACTACAAAACATGTGGCGATCTCTTGAAATCTATGCTAATTCAGAACCAATCTCCAGAAAGTCTGATTACCCCAGTGAACAGTCACTCTTGTAAAAGGTTGCAGATCCCTTTGGTGGTGTATGTAGTGGGATGCTTCCCCAAAGGGACCTAGACTCCCTTCATTCTGGGGACTGTGGGTCTGTAAACTGCCTTATGTCTGGGAATTGATCGAGTAATTATGGCTCTCTATTCTGGTGGTTTGACTTAGACTGTTGTTCACCTAATCTAGAATTTTCCTGCTTGTATAGGTCAAGGAACTATTCAGTAGGCTTCCCATCTTTTTAAACTACTGGGGATTCCCTGCCAGAGTAGCCAAGGCTATAGTCCCATCAGAGTCAGGCTATTCTGATGACTACCTTACCATCGATTACAGTAATCTCACCCACCTTGTCTCTGTCAATTGAGTGCTGCCAACTGGCCCCCTACCCACCACAAGGCCCAATCAGCCCCATTGCAAGCAAGTGTCTTAATTCAACGAGGGTAATTCCCACGGTCAGGTCTGACTGACATGAAATAACAATCACAAGAGTCTTCTGAGACTCTGGGCCTCCCGTCACTAATTTGGTTCTTACTCTTTTGGTAAAAGGTGTGTCCTCAGGGCATTCTCTCTGTGGGTCAATGCAGGGGTCCTCAAACTATGGCCCATGGGCCACATGTGGCCCACAGAGGACATTTATCCAACCCACTGGATGTTTTTGCCCCCGCTGCCTGTCCTGCTTAGCAGCAGACTCATCCCAGCCCTGCAGTGAATTCATTCATAGTTTCTTTGTTTTGTTTTAACTATAGTCCGGCCCTCCAACGGTCTGAGGGACAGTGAACTGGCCCCCTGTTTAAAAAGTTTGAGGACCCCTGAGGTTTTCTCTTGGTAGATCTGCCCTAACACGGCAATTTCCCTAAGCCTTTGGATGCTTTCTCTGAGGTATGACAAGGTAGGTCTGGTCCTTCAACTGGACTTAGTGAGTGTAGGCCGTCCCAGAACTCATGATTCAGCAAAGCAACCAAATAAAGGCCTACGACTTTGTGAGTCAGAAGGGGACTTTATGGACTGGTGTTGGATATATGGACTAACATTGGACTTGTCACCTTGGACTGGACTGGGTTGGGATGTTTTCTCACTGTTCTATCCCCCTTGTATCTAAACCTTTCCCTTATATCCGTATGCGTGTCTATGAATTTGTTCCTCTAGTCTACCCGGACTCACACAGTGGTTATGCGTTGGGCTGCACAACCGGCATGGTGTGCAGTTTGAGACCACCAGCAGCTCTGAGGGAAAAGACTGCGCTTTCTACTCCTAAAATCAGTTACTGTCTCAGAAACCCCAGCAGTGACTCAGTGATAGAGGAGGCTAATCTAGTCCATGCATTGATAACTGCATGTGTATTTATTTTTATGGCATCTACAGGAATACCGCTGATTAAAAAAAAACAGTCAGAAGGTCATTTATCTCCAGGAGATATTGATTTTGGTACAAATTTAAGCTATTCACTCTCCAGCGCCCATGTTTAAAGGCATAGGTCAAAAAGATCACGTTGGCAAAAATAACCTATAATTAGCAGAGGCGCATATAATTTCTCCAGTAGAGGGTGCTATAATACAAATTTGACACCGCAGAGTTGAGAAAAGTTTGTCTAATTGCACAACTGTCTAACTAGGACTGATTGTTAGGGTCTGATAGCAAATATATTCGGAGTCTTGTAGAAGACGGGCACCTGCCACTAAATCACTGCCATCGAGTCAATTTCCACTCACAGCAACCTTGTGTCACGGAGTAGAAGTCTCCTCGGGGCTTCTGAGACCGTGGGAGCAGACAGCCTCCTTCCCTCCCGAGCTGCCCTCTGCCCAACCCACAGAGCCGCCGGGTTCCCGAAGACAAGAATCAACCCTCAGACCAAACTCTATTACCATGAAGTTGATTTACATGCTGAAGAGCCCTACGTGGTTTCTGAGGTAGTAAATCTTTACAGAAAGAGATGACCGCTACCTTCTCCTGCGTGCCTGCTCGGTTTGCACCTCTGACCTTGTAGTTAGTAGTCCAGTAGGTGCCTGACAGTGTCACCAGGGCTCCTTTGACTATGGACATCGAAGGTCTTAAATCCAAAGTTGGGGTTTTTAATTGTAAATTAATACCTGTATCATATCATTCCATAGTTGAAGCACATCAAGCAGCATTATACAATTGCTACCAGAATATGTTTCCGAGCAATATTTTCCTTCCTGGACTCCTTGACACCCTCTCCTTTTTAAACAATCCCCCCACCACCAACACTGTACCCTCCTCCCCTTCTCCACTGAACCCCTTATTCTACTTGCTGTCCCTACAGGTTCATGAATCCTGGGTTTCATATACCAAAAAGATGGAAAAATATATAGCACAAATAAAAATGTGAAATTTTAAAGAGTTTCATTGGCATAGTTCATTTTTCATACAGTTTAATAGTTCAGTCATATTAAGAAAAGTTGTGCGATCCTCACCACAATAAATTTCAGAACATTTTCTTTTTTCTTGTAGTCATTGTTGTTAGCTCCCCATTTCGCCCAATCTCTCCTGCCATGTCCCAAGGACGTTATTAATATAGCTACTGTTGCTCTAGCTTTATCAATCCAGAAAAATCATACAAAACTAAAACAAGAAACAGACAGATGAAAAACTAGCAATGGTGGCAAAGCAAAATATAGAAAAGCCTCAATGGAAAAGGAAACAAAATATTAAAAACAAACCCAATTTTAAACAGTTTTATTGTCACATGATTCACATTTCATACAATTCTATAGTTCACTCAGAATGATAAGAACATCACTCGAATCAGCTTTAGAACATTTTCTTCATTCTGGTATTCATTGTTATTAGATCCCCATTTCCCCCCAGTGTTCCCCTGCCACCCACCCTGGCCCCCCAAAGAATAATTGATCCAGTTATTGTCTCTATAGATTTGCCTACCCTGGATTTCATATACACAGAAACTTTTTTTTAACTGATAATAATAACAAAGTAAAACAGATTTTAAAAACTTCAACCCAAAAGAAAGCAGAAAATATCAAAAAACTAGAACACATTGGATTATAAGGACAATTAATCGACAGGATGCTGAATTTTCACCTACCTGCATCTGCAACAATGCCCTTTCCAACGCAGGGGCCTGATCACCTCCCTGGTCCATGTCAAAGGGGCTTCGCCAGGGGCTAAATTCATGTGTATTTCCTCTCACTTAAAAAAACAAACACGGGTGGAGGGAGGGAGGAGAAGATGGGGGAGCCAGTTTCAGGGATCTACATATAACCTCCTCTCTGGGGGATGGACAACAGGGAAGTGAGTGAAGGGACACATTGGACAGAGTACAATATGAAAAAGTAATAACAATTTGTAAATGATTAAGGGTTCATGGGGGAGGGGGAGAAGGGAGGGAAGGGAAATATGGAGAGCTGGTACTGAGGGCCTAAGTGGAGGGAGGATGTTTCAGGAGTGATGATCGCAACAGGTGTGCAAAGGTGTGCAAATTGCTTACAATTGACATGACAATTGATCGTGATGGGAGTTGTATGAGCCTCCAATAAAATGATTTATTTTAGAAAGAGGAGCTTATACCAAGGGCTCAAGTAGAAAATATTTGGAAATGAAGATGGCAACATGTGTACAAATACGCCTGATAGAAATGATGTATGGAATGTTATATGTAAGAGCCCCCACTAGAATCATTGAGGAAAAAAAAAACACAGACAACTTTAAAATGGGTCAAAAGGGAGATCAAATGATTACATTTTGACCTATGTCTGCCACATGTGTCTTTATAATGGTCTCTGATAACAGGGCTATCACATCCCCCTGAGAGGAGGGGGAAGGCCCCAGGGGCTTAATCCATGTGTGGACCCTAAAAATGGATTTTGGGCTTCCACTGTCATCCATAGCCTTCTGCAAACCAGGCGTTCACAATTTAAGCTCTATGCTGTTCCCTCCTTTAATTATGCATTATTTTATTTATAATCCTTGGATCAGACAGGCTGGGGTGCTTCTTCAGTGTGGACTTACTTGATGCCTCACATAGATGACTGCTTGTTTGAAAACAAGCCTTTAAAATCCCAGATGCTGTTGAGCTCCAGTGGCGTAGTGGTTGTGCGCGAGACTGTGGCCCACTGGGATGGAGGTTCAATTCCGGCTCCCAGGAGCAAAGGCTGGGCCTCCTCCTCCCACCACCTGAGGGCAGTGATGCCTAAAAAAAAAAAAAAAATCCCAGATGCTGTTCTTTCTGATAGCCGGGCACCATCTAGTGAAATAACTTTTAAAAAGTGGAGCTGATACTAAGGGCTCAAGTAGAAAGTAGGTGTTTAGAAAATAATGATGGCAGCAGTGGGCACAAATATGCTTGATACAATTGATGTAAGAGTTGTTATACGAGCTGTAAGAGCCCCCGATAAAATGATCTTTTAATTTTTAAAAAAACAGGCCAAAGGGGAGATCAAATACTAAGGTTTTACATTTAGCCTCAGGAGCAGATCTTCCATGGCTGACTTCACAGTTCTGTCAATAGCGAGACCATTCACAGCCCTGGAATATGACCAGAGGAGATTCTTCATCCATGTGGTGACCCTGCAAAGGGATTTTGGGCTTCCATTGTCTTCTATAGCCTCCGGCAGATGAGGTATTCAGAATTTAAGCTCTAATAAGTATTCCCTCTTCTGGATTTGGGCTTTATTACTTACAGTGCTTGGTTCACACAGGGCTGGTGTGTTTCTTCTATGTGGATTTAGTTGACATCTCCCTTAGATGGCTGCTTGTTTTACGACAAGCCTTTAAGACCCCAGATGCAATACTTACTGAGAGTTGGGTGCTACCAGGCTTCTTCCTATGTACCATGGCTACAGCACCTACACCTTTAGTAATCTTGTCATGAGGGTGTGTATGAAGGAAAGCCGTGTCATAAGAACTACTGTTTCTACTTGAGTACCAGCTGACCCAAATATCAGTCGACGCACCTAATTTTACCACAAACAAACAGCATTAGAAATGTGCTGAAAAACTCGACTTATACACAAGCGTATGCAGTAGCTGTTCTTCTCTTAGAGTTAGCCCCAAATTAGATTAAGTGCAAGCCCCCAAAAGAAAGATAAAGAGGGAAATATATACCAGTAAAACTTTATATCATTCTGAGTAGATGGGAGTATAAATAGACCATTGTTCCAAATCTTCTTCACAATTAGAAGAACTACAAGACTCTGAATGATGCCCAGCTTAGAGGGCCTCTGAACCAGGGAACAGAGAAAAGCTCTGAGGAACTGCAGAGAGGAAAGAATCAGCAGAGTAATGATCAGTCACCATACAGTCAGCAAGTCGCTTCTCGCACTGTGTCTGCTCTTCCCTCTGCCTTGTAGGCCACTGGTTTCTGGCCAGAAAAAGAGCATGCTTCCCTATCAGAGGAAACCAGCCTCCAATATTACATCACAGGTTCTGCAGGCGCAGTTGCACAGGAGTAATTATTAATTATTATAATAAAGTCATGGAGAGCATGAGAAAGAGAGAAGGAATGGAATCAGACACGTCTCATGGTGGTCCATGAGGAAAGAGAGAGCAAGAGAGGGGAGGTGGGGACAGGGAGGAGAGGGAGAGGGGGAGAGAGAGAGTGGGGGGGGGGAGAGAGCCTTTATTCTGACCAAGCCTTATATACTTTTGGGGGACATGCAAGGCCAGTAATTACAGGTAAAGACACATGTCACAGGAAGGGGTTGTGCTATAGGTATCTTATAGGAAAGGGAAGTATGGGGATCCCGTGTGACAAGATGGGTGGACCTAACCTTGATTGCCCTTGAGTGGGAGACTTGATTTAGCTAAAGTTTTGTCCTAGCACCAGGGAGTCAGCCCTAGCTTTTGTATGAGACACAATGGCCTCTGATATCTGGAGCCTTGAGGGAGAATATTGCTAAGCTTCTGAGTTTGGCAAATGGTTACCAATAATTGCTTAATATTTTGGAGGAGGTAGAATTGCGGAAAAGTCCTGTCTTCACCCTGGCATTTCCTAATCACCAAAGCTCTTGCCTGTGCAGAGAGCTAGAACCTCAAGTTTCTGCCCTAAAATCAGCAAGGCAGAGCACCCCAGGGATCTCTTTGGAGAGTGCCAGCATCACCCCACCCAGCCTCTGTCTGCTGCAAGCCTACTGCATATTGCTACAGAAGGCCACGCTGGGGTGTCTGATCCTAGAGTCAACACTTCACCTGCCTCCCTGCTTACCCAAAAGCTCAATTCTCAGACACCCCGGGGGGCAGACCTGCCAGGAGGCCATCTTGATCTGGTGTTTCCCCTTCTACTTAGTGCAAAGGACTGCTAACTGAGGCTGCAGGATGAGAGGCTCCATCCCCAGCCACCCTACTGGCCTTCAAGAGAACCAACGCAGGCCTCTGGGATCCATTTGAAGTACAGCAGCAGTTTGGGTACCCAGATACTGTTTGCACAATTTGCAAGCCTACTGCTTCCCTAGGGGGCACTGTGCCCGGCTCCTTGTTCACCCCATAGCACTGGTCTTTCAATCCAGGACAACTTTCCCTGGGAGTCCATTAGGATGGTCCTGCCCCTCCTTCCCGTTAGCACTGAGGACCGCTGACGGGGGTTACTGTGTGCTAGGCAACAGGCCTCTTGAGTGGAAGCCAACAATCGTGGAGTGAGGGGTACTTTCTCAGAGCAACAAGGAAAACTCCCACGGAGATTTCTCCAGCGCATGACCCTCCCCTCCCCGAGTCCAGAAGGGAGAGCCCGGAGTGTGAGTTTTTACAACTAAAAATGTGATTGCTGAAACTGAGAGAGAAGCTGCACCCTACAGTGGGCAGATAGATTTTTTTTTTTTTCAAATCACTGCCATTGAGTCGATTCTAACTCACAACCACCTTATAGGATGGGGTAGAAGGCCCCTGTGGGTTTCCGTGACCGTTCTACTTGCTGGAGTAGAAAGACCTGACTCTCTCCTGAGGTGCACTGCTGGTCTCCAACGGCCGACCTTGTGGTTAGCAAACCGGTGGGTAAGCCGCTATGCCACCAGGGCTCCTTCTGTTAAAATTAAAATCCCATCAATCAAATTCTGCTGCTTCCCTTCCTCAAACATTGTGGGTGTCAAGCAGGCTTCCCGGAGCAGGCACGTCTGTAACGGATGGCTGCCAGTCTTCCCTATGGCAACACATGTTAGTGGCTAATTCTGGGGAATTTTATGCCCACCACCGGGTGGGGAATGGGCGGTTGGATTTGGAAAAGGGGATGTGGGTGAGCTTTATGAATTTATTTCTATTACAAGAGAACAAGGTGTGTTTGTTTTAATACACACACACACAAGGGGCTTCAACATCCCTGGATCTGACATACAGAATGTTGCCCCAAACAAAACACAACCCTACAAGATCATGCTGCAAGGTTGCAGCCTCAAAC
>PVJH01031907.1:0-23245 GCA_004026705.1 Nesogale talazaci
GGGGGGGGGGGGCGGCATCACTGCCTCGGGTGGTCGTGGGCGCTACCCAGTGCTGCTCCTGAGAGCCGCCGCTGGATTCGAACCGCCAAGCCCGTGGTTCGCAGTCCCGCACTCAACCACTGACGCCACCAGGGCTCAGCCCCAACATATTCTATTTCTTTCTTTTTTTTGCGGGGGGGGACACATTACTGCCCTCTGGTGGTGGGAGCAGGAGGCCCAGCCTTTGCTCCTGTGGAGCTGGAATTGAACCTTCATCCCAGTGGGCCACAGTCCTGCGCACAACCACTACGTCACCGGGGCTCAGCCGACATATTCTATTTCTACCAGAGCCAACTTACAACAGAGCCCTCAGAAGGGAGCTTTGTCAGTCCCGCGTCAGGGGCTGCCTGGACCGTATCCTTAGATGAAAACAGGGAGCTGCAGAACCACGTGGAAAGAAGCTCCTTTTGTTAGCTCTTACACACACATTTCACATGGAATCGGCGAGGTATCACACAGCAAGGTCGTTGGAGGCTAGGGGACCAGGGTGGCTGGAGGTCAAGTCGAAACCACAGTCACTTCCACGGAGTCGATTCTGACCCCCAGCGGCCCTCAAGGACAGGTTTCTAGTGCCCCTGTGGGCGGGAGACCATGACTCTTTAGGGGAGCAGAGAGCCTCCTCTTACTCCCTCGCAGAGGCTGGTGGTTTTGAACTGCTAACCTTGTGGTTAGCAGCCCACCAAGTCACCACTGTGCCACCAGGGCTCCGGCTCTAGGTTGGCAGGGCATGAAACTCTCATTTTAAAAGTTCATTTTCGGCTGAGCCCTGGTGGTGTAGTGGTTGTGCGCAGGACTGCGGCCCACTGGGATGGAGGTTCAATTCCAGCTCCACGGAGCAAAGGCTGGGCCTCCTACTCCCACCACCTGAGGGCGGTGATGCTAAAAAATAAAATAAAATAAAAAGTTCATTTTCTTCTTTTCTCCTCATCCACTTACTGATCTATTATATATATATATATATATATATATATATATATATATATATTAGGCATCACTGCCCTCTGGTGGGAGTGGGAGGCCCAGTCTTGCTGCTGCTGGATTTGAACCGTCAAGCCAGTCGGCCGCAGTCCCGCACTCAACCATGATGCCACCCGGGCTCAGCCCGATCTATAATATTTTATAGATCCATGTTTCCTAGGTATAATAATCATATTGTGACTATCTATACATTTAGAGTCCTTGTCGTTTGAAATAGCAATAGGTTTTTTTTAGACTATGAACTCCTTATTTATAGACAATATTTAGTATGCACAGCAAGATAATGAAGTTGGAATTATCATTTTCCATTTCATGGATGTAGATTCTGAGATTAATACAGTTTTCTATGGGAGTAAGATTATTAATGATGAAGCCAATATTCACATGAAGGTAATTTTGACTTAAAAACCCATGTTGTGGGCTGAGCCCTAGTGGCGTAGTGGTTGAGTGTGGGACTGCGGCCCACGGGCTTGGTGGTTCAAATCCAGCAGCAGCTCTCCGGGAGCAAGGCTGGGTAGCTCCCATGATCATCAGAGGGCAGTGATGCCCCCCCAAAAATATATATACAAAACCAAACCTATGTTCTAGCCATATTGTCACATAAGTTTTAAATGCAAAAATTAGAAGAGGTTAAGAGTTATGGAAAAAGAGAAAACAAAGAAATATTTTTTCTATCCACAGAAATATTAGAAGGCTTCAGAAAGTTGGAGTTGCACTTGGAGTAGGTGAAATTTAAATTGCGGCTATAGAATGGATATCAGTACAGGAAGAAGAAAGAATGGGGACAAGAAAGGGGTTTGAAAAAGGATCAGCGAAGAGTTCTTTACTTGGGAGAGATGTGTGTTTTAAGAGGAAAACATCATCAGAAATGTAGACTAAGATAAAATCATGGAGTTCAAGTGTTGGAATAAACACCTAACTCTTCTTAGCTGCAAAACTGACAGAGACTTCACATTAGGCATTCCTAAACAGTTAAACATGACAACTGTTGGCCATTAGAACCTTCCGGTAAGGAATTTTCTATAGCTGACATCATATGCCTTATGGAATTTGCTCCATTGTGATCAAGGAGAGGGCAAGTGGGGGCGGGTGCAGAGAAGAAACAAGATGGCCATGACTAGTACATTCATGCGGTTCCATTATTCAGCTCGACCTTCTGAGAAGCGTTTTCCACGTGAAAAACAAAGCCTAGACGTGCAGGCTCTCGGACTCTACTCCCAGAGTTCGAACATAGAAAAAGATTTCTTCAGTGGCTCGAATGCACAGTCAGCTACTGAATTATTAGATTAGGCTCCGTTTTCTCCAGTGTACAACTCCCCACTTATTCTCTTGATAACGCAATGCCCTGGGCTTCATTTACGTGGCTTCCTTTTGTTAGAAAAGGGGTGACAGTCTCCAGGGCTGAGCAGGGGCTGAGATGAGATCGTGCACATGGGGCTCGCCTGGCAGGTGACAGATGAAAGTCCACCGTCCCACAGAAGGTTACGCTTCGGGGTCCCCCGAGTCTAATGCAAATTCCTCACCCGTGCCCGTGGCGGCTGAGGGACAGCAAGAAGAGGGGAGATGTGGCAGGTAGACAAAGAGGCAAGGAGGAAAAAAAAAACAAAACAACGGGGTTGGTGAGGTGGGAGGAGCCCTCAGGAGGGAAAGAGTCCCCCCCACTGTCCCCCAGAAGTGGGTAAGCAGTTAAAGGAAGGAAGGCGGCTGCCTTCATTCACTTTGGTTTCATCTGAGCAGCTAGCTGCCATGTCTGGAGAAGAAACATCAAAAGAGGAGCGTTCCTCTGTCTCCCAGGGGCTGCAGGAAGAGCAAGGATGAAGCCCTCCGGATGTTGTGTTTGTTGGTGGTGGTGACAGCCTCCTGGGTCTTGTGGGGTGCTGGGGATGTGTGCTGGTGGGGCCTGCGGGCTGGGAGAGGGTGGCAGACACGTGTGCAGGTGCACAGACCTGCCTGCTGTCCTTCGTCACTCAGCTCTCGGTTCTCCTTTCCTGCCCCCTGCTCTCCCCCCTCCCCATCTTCCCCTCCCCCCTCGCAGATTACCTGCTGCTGGTAGAAGTTGTTGGCGCTCTGTTCAAACCGTTCATCTTTGGTCTCCACGGTTTTCCCCAACTTCTGCAGCACCTGGGGAAAGGAATCAGAAAGGCTCAGAGATCCCAGCCAGTCTCCGTCTCTGTCAGCCACCTCTGCTCCTGGGCTTCTCTCAGGGTGACCGAGGTGCTGGACTCTGCACTCGCTCCCCTCACACACAGCCACCGTGTCCGACAGGCCAGAGCTTCCCGAGACGCTACCCTGGGAGACTCACATCAGCCCAGCGGAATTAGAAATGGAATGCCTGCCTACAGAAAATCACCTAACAAGCGGGGTTCACAGGAGCCCCACTAAGAAGCAGCTCCCAGAGATTGGCACTGTCACGTAAAGGTATTTTAGGGGGAGGTGGAGATTGATGAGGGGGAGGTGGAGATTGATGAGGAGGCAGATACAGCTTTTTTTTTTTTTTGGTATCACTGCCCTGCTGGGAGTAGGAAGCCCAGCCTTGCTCCTGGAGAGCTGCTGGATTTGAACCGTCAACCCTGTGGGCCGCAGTTCTGCACATAACCACTACGCCATGGGGGCTCAGCCTGGCAGATACAGCTTTTTAAACAAAATGGGAGCCGTGAGGATGTCTGTCAACATCCAGAGAGACCCAGTCTTCTAGGTACAGCGGGGAGACTGCAGAGGAGGGTAGAAGGGGGGTCAGGAAGCGCCCCTCCCAGGAGGGTTGGGAAGCGCTGATAAAATGCAACTGATAGGGGCTGAATCCTGGTGGCGTACTGGTTGTGCGCGGGACTGCGGCCCACTGGGTTGGAGGTTCAAATCCAGCAGCGAGGCTGGGCCTCCTACTCCCACCATCAGAGGACAGTGATGCCCCCCCCAAAACAAAAAAATGCAACTGATAAAGGGCTGCTCTCCACACCTGCCTTCTCTCTCCTGGGAAGCCACTGTATCGCCAGTCACCGGGCAGCAGCTCCCGTGTGGTTACAGCGGAGGAAAGAGCCCCGTCCAGGTTCTGGTTCAGTTGCTCTCACGTTTAAAAACGGGGTGTGTGTGTGTGTGTTTGTGTGTGTGTAGGGAGACCCCCTGGCTGCTCACAGAAAGGCCAGGGGTTCTGTGGGAGCCACCTGAGCGCACATCTGGCGCTCTGCTCTGTCAAGGGGCTTTCAGCCCAGGAGACCCTGCGGGCAGCGCAGCTCTGTCCAGTCGGGTGGCCGTACGTGCGAATGAACTCGCTGGTCCACCGGAATGGGGCTAAGAGGGTCCCGACTCGCCCCACCTGGGACCCCCGTCTTGGAAAGAGGCCAGGCCCCTTCTCCCAGGCCCAAGTGACCCTTTCCATAGAAACTCTGGGTATTTCTCGCCGTGCACCCGATCCTTCCCGGTCCTGTCACCCCCGGCTCGCATTAGCTCCGGAAGCCTTATCTGCCATGCCGCTTGATCGCGCCCCTTTCCAAGGACTCGCCCACGTCCGTGCCTTGCGTGCGCACAGTGCGCTCGACCCCGGTTCCCTTCCGAGCCGGGAGCGCGCTCAGCACGGAGCATCCCTGGCTCTCGTCCCCCTGGAGCGACTGGGCCGGACTGAAACACACGTGTCAGGGGTCAGGCCCCGAGCCACTCCAGCAGCGGCCAAGTCCAGGGTGGAGGTGGACCCACGGAGCGAGCCCGGCCTGGCTGGTTTCAGCCGGGCGCCGGCCAGTGGAATGGGAAGGGCCCCACAGGCTGGCGTCGTCTCCTTGTGAAGGACCGTGATGGACATGCGTGAGACGCTAGTTCCAGTGTTCTCACTTTGAATGGCAGGGGGGGCGCCTCTTACTTCCAGAGCTCTCTCCGTGGGGGTGGCGGTCAAAGGCGCGGGAACCAGACAGACAGATAGCGCTCCTAGCCTGGACTTGCACTCACTGGCTAGAAGCCTGTAGGTAAGTCACCTAAATGCTTGAGCCACCCACCGTTTTCAAGGGCTTCCTTCCCTCCTCAAAACCCAAACTCGCTGCCACGCAGTCTCCTGGACGCGTGGTGACCCTGTAGGGCAGTGTAGAAGAGTATGGATTTCCACGACTGTAAAGCTGTGTACGGGGCTGAAAGCCTCACCTCTCTCCCGAGGAGGGGCTGTGGGTTGAGCTGGTGATGGGAGAGGTGAGCAGGCTAGGGTGTCACCCACTGTGCAGCGGGGGCTGTCTTCCCTCAAGAGGGGACTGAGCTCCGGCAGCCGTGAGGAAGATGAAGTGACAGCAGGTCCGTCCACGGCTTTCACAGAGCCCACCCTTCAGAAAGCTCGCCACGCACAGCCAGGGTCACGCAGGGCACCCCTGGTGGCCTTGTCCAGTAAGCGGTGGCCTGCTCACCGCAGTTTCAGTGGTTCAAAACCACCAGCCGCCCAGAGGGAAGAAAGATTTCTTTCTTATGTAGATTCACACCCTGAAGACCTTCCACAGGGTCTCTGTGAGTCAGAATCACCTCAGGGCCAGAGGGCTGGGTTAGGGCTAGGGTCGGGCAGAGGAAACAGCATCTAAGCTAAGCCCTGAAACGGCACCCCTCTCCAAACCGCACACCCGTCTGTTAGAGAACTCTACTGTCCCAGCAGCCCACCACGATCAGCCACGGTCGTTGGGCTGTGACTTCTCACACTATGGCACTGGGCAAAAAATGACAGCAGCACCTTCCTTGCTTACACGGAGGAAAATGAGTCTGTGAGGTACTCACCATTAACCCCTCCTCACCCCCAAGTCTGCCTTCTCTCGAGCTGACGGGACTCTCACAGCCGGCAGGGAAACAGGGAAAGTGAACAGAAACGCCTCAGTGGCACCCCACTTCCAGGGGCCGCCAAAGCACAAGCCCGACCTGCTATACTTCAGATGGGTTACATGCCAGGCTGTTCACTGCAAAGTAGGCAGTTCGACTCCAATAGCCGCTCATCCAGAGAAAGACGAGGCTGTCCGTGTTTGTAAACAATCACAGCTACCGAAGTCTTAGGCTACAGGGTCACTGAGTCAGCATTGATTAGATGGCAGTGCGTTCGTTTTTTTTTAGGCATGACTGCCCTGGTGGTGGGAGTAGGAGGCCCAGCCTTTGCTCCTGTGAGCGGGAATTGAACTTCCATCCCAGTGGGCCGCAGTCCCGCGCACAACCACTACGCCACCGGGGCTCAGCCCCACGTTCGGTTTTTTAAAAATGTATTCTTGGGCTGAGCCCCGGTGCATAGTGGTTGTGTGCTGAACTTCGGCCCACAGGGTCGGCGGTTCAAATCCAGCAGCAGCTCTCCAGGAGCAAGGCTGGACCTCCCACTCCCGCCAGAGGGCAGTGATGCCCCCCCCCCCCCAAGAAAAATTATTCTTAAGGATATATATCTCATTACTGGCAAATACCTATCTCTATTTCCATTTTGACTTCGCTCTCTCTGTGTGACGCCTGGGAACGTGGGCCTGCAGTCGGCCAACCACCCTCTGCTACCAGAAGGTTGCAAAACCACCTAGCTGAGTGGTGAGCGCCAGCTCTCACTTCCTTCCTGCTGCCCCTCCCTTCCTTTGTGGGGGCAGAGTTCTCCGTAGCAGTGATGGGGGCCACAGGATGAAGGAAAGTAAAGGCAGCGAGGGTTAGTGTTGGCCACCCCAGGGCAGACCCATCTCCCCACCCCTCCCAAAGGCATGGCATGGGAGGTGTATGTTTGGGAAATCTCCTCTTTTTAAGTTTCAGAGAAACAAAAGGTAAGTGCTGTCACCCTGGAAACAACCCAGTACCTGGCCCCCAAATCGCCTTTGGCTATAAGCCACCGGAGCCCGTGTCGGACTTAGACTGCGTTGGAAGTGGTCTTCGACGAGACTTCTCTGCGCCAACGGGGTGCACAGCCCCACCACAGATGCCAGCTGAAGCAAAGATGGAGCTCTACTCAGATCTTTCTCTAAGGACAGTCCACAGAATGCCTAAAGACCTACCCTAAGAATTCTCCCCCAATTTACCTGCCTTAGCTGCCAAAAAATCAGAAGAGAGTCCTAGAGAAACAGCGCAAGAGAAAGCAGACGTGGTAAACTGTCGAATAGCAGGGGTAGACGAGGAACAACCTGATGTTCGCAGACTTATCATTATTCCGTAGATTTGAAATCTTCAATAAAAAGTTGGGCTTGAAAGTAGAGCTTAAAAAAAAAAAAAAGGAAAACTGGGCTGAGCCCCGGTGGTATCGTGGTTGTGTGCGGGACTGCGGTCTACTGGGTTGGTGGTTCAAATCCAGCAGTAGCTCTCCAGGAGCCAGGCTGGGTCTCCTTCTCCCACCAGAGGGCAGTGATGCCCCCCCCTCAAAAAAGAAAAATCATGCTACCCCTATTTATGGCTCTTGTTCCTCACCATGACCCTTCCTGTAATTATTTATTGTATTTTAGGTAAATCTCTCAATTGGAATACGAGATGTTGTATGGGAGTTTTGTTACTTTTTCTGAGGTCAGACAGCTGTCTCATGATGATGTAAAGAAGTCTCATTTTCAAAACACAGGCTATGCAGGGTGTTATGATGTTTGCAACTCACTTTGAAGTGGTTAACAGAAGAGCCACCAACTGCCTTCCCCTCCCCCGCAAAACTCTGTGTGTATGCATGCATGTACTCTTATATGTCTGCATAAATGTCCATATGTGAGGGGCCTTCAGAAGGAGTTTGTGGGAAAACAACATGACCACGGAGGGAGGGGAAGAGGAACAGACCCCAAGGGCTCAAGGAGAAAGAAAAGGGTTGGGAAAGGATGACGGCAACATACGTACAAGTGTGTTTGATACAACGAATGGATGGATTGTCATAAAAGCTGTAAGGGTCCCCACGGAGTTCCATTTTCCCATGAACTGATTCAAGCCCCGTCCTATAGATTTTTCGTTCATTTGGGGGCAGGGAGCGTAGGTGGGGCAGGCTGTTGGCGATGGGCTGCCAACTTCTCCACCTGCTGGGGTTCTGAAGGCAGCCAGGGGACGTCTGGCAGCGGCTTCCATGAAGGCTGTGGGCGTGTCCCTCGTCAGATCAACTCAGAGGGACCTTGAGGGACGCAGCTAACCATGCTGCTAACAACGATAACGCACAGGCCGTACAGAGGTGCAACACCTTTGGCAAAGTGGTGCCCACGACTGAATCCATACAGAGGGCACGTGGCTATTTAATGCGGCGTTCCAACAAGCCCATGTAGTACACGACATCGCCACCTCACCAGCTGTGGTTGTTTGATTAGTGTTCCTTCCGTGAGGGATGGGGCGGGGGGTGGGGGGGAGGGGGAATTGCTGGGGAAGAAGACACAAGAGATCCCGGAGGAGGGAAGAGCGGTGTGTCAAGGGCTAGTGGCGAGATCTGGTCTGATGAAAGAAACGATTCTGCATGGCTTCTGATTCTCAAGAAGTCTCCAGTACAGTGTGTCTAGTTTTCTTCTTCCTAGACTCCAGCTCAGTTGCATTTCTCACTCCTCAACCTAAAAAGAGACTTCCCGGCCCCCGTGCCTTGTTGATGCTGGCGTTCCTCGGCGGGAACAGTCTCAGGCCACTCTTGCCAACAAACTCATCACCCACAATTCCTATCTCAGACTGGCCCCCTGCTACAAAGCCAGTCTGGCTTCTCCCCAACCAGAGGGAACCTTTTGTCCTCTGAATTCCCACAGGCTTGCCTATCTCTCGGGCCCCTTATCTTATCATTAGACCGTAAGCTTCTGGCAGGCAAGACTGCTTTCCTTACTCATCTGTGTCTCTCAGAGCCCCATGTTTTGTGTATGTGTTGGGTGCTTTGAGCTCTCTGGGGCACAAGATGAGTAAGCCTCGGAGGAAGTTAAGACCAACAGAGGAGTGGCAAACCATGCCCTTTCTTTGGGGAGATCTGAGAGCTCCGCCACAGAGAAATCGTAAACAGATGGCGAAAGCATTGGTTGGAAATCCGAGGCTGTAACGGACTGTGAAAACACAACCGAGCTAGCTTGAATGAAGTCTCAGGATGAGCCGGGGTGGGGACTGGGAAACAGAACAGGGAGAAGAAGGCTGTACCCCGTTTGTGATGAACAGTGAGTGTCGAGTCCCGCCAAGCCTTTCGCGGACCAGGAGGCCTGGGCTCTGGGAATGTTTCTCTTCCCATCTCTCCCAGAAGGAGCTGGTCAGCAGGAAGCGGAGAGGCTCAGACCGCAGAGGAGCTTATCAGGCCCAGCTGTCAAGAGAGCGCTCACTGCCACTGAGTCAAAGTCGACACAGTGACCCCCTGGTGGGTGTGCGGGCCGGTAACTGTTGAGGAGAGTAGAAAACTCACTCGGAGGCTTCTGGTGGTTTCAAACTGGCGACCGTGCAGACTGCCGCCCCCTGTGGAACGCCTACACCGCTGGGGCCCCAGCAAAGAGAGCCACCCCAGGCCTGGCTCCCGAGGCAGGGTATTTGGGTTTCCATTAAAGTCCTGTCACTTGCTAATCTCTCTTGAGCCTTGTTTCCTCATTTCTAACACTGGGAAACGAATGACTTCCTTCATGAGTTGTACAGATAAAGACAGATGCATCACTGGAAGGCTCACTCCATAAAAGGAGGGGTCGTCGTGTTTTGTTTCGTTACATTCTGTTGTCCGCTTCACAGGAGGCCCTGCCTATTGGACACAACTACCTGACCTGTAGCAATTACAGTTATGACCCAGAAGAGTCAGCCCAATGGCTTATGGAAAAAGTGTCCCCACCCCCACTCTGCAGGGAGGCCTTTCTCTTGACCGTTTCTTCCTCTTGATTTGATTCCCAGTAACTTCCAGCCACTTAGGAACCGTGTGCCTGTGGTGGCGGAGTCCTTCCCCAGATCCCAGGCCGCTCCCACCCCACCCTACCGCTCCCTCCTGGGAGCCAGTCACGCCACTTCAAGCTCAGGGTCAGCCTGTCTCTGGATCGGTAGTTCAACCTCAAAGTAACCTCTTGATTCCGGCTTCTGCCTGGGGGTTCCCCAGGGAAGGCAGGAGTCAGCTACTCTCCCGCAGGCCAAGAAGAGGCTGCTCCTGGGGTAGCTGGTTCTCGCTTCTGGAAAGATTCTCCCCGCGGGGCTCAAGGGGTACATCAGCATCAGACCCAGTGGGTTTCCCCTGGCCATCTTTGAGTTTCCAAGGAACCACACAATCAGTAACCCCCTGGCGCACAGAATCGGAGCATTGTCCTTCCAGAGCCAAAGGCGCTGCCATCGAGGGGCTGCCGACTCACAGTGACCTTGCAGGACAGGGCACAACTGCCCCTGCCAGTCTTGATGGTCACTCTTTTTTTTTGGGGGGGGGGCATCACTGCCCTCAGGTGGTGGGAGTAGGAGGCCCAGCCTTTGCTCCGTGGAGCTGGAATCGAACCTCCATCCCAGTGGGCTGCAGTGCCACTACGCCACTGGGGCTCAGCCCTCGACGGTCACTCTTTAACAGAGCAGAAAGTGCATGTAACACGTAACCGCCGTGCCACCGGGGGCCTCTGCGAGTAGGGACGTGACCTACAAAAGCCTTCTGAGTCAGCGCTGAGACGTCCAAACTCAAGGCCTGGTAGGGATGACAGACGAGGTGGAAGGGGAGGTGAACGATGAAACTGGAGTGTCTTTCAAAAATGGTGATGACTGTGACTGGCTATGGTTGTGACTCTAGCCCATAGTATGTAGCAGTGTCTTCTCTTCCCGTTTCAATGTGTCCCCCACTACACTCCCACCCCCACCCCCCACCGCCTTCAAGCGAGGCCTTCCCATTGACATTGCCCTTCGGGAGATTCGCTTCCAAACACGACAGTTGTGGGGCAGGCGAAAGCCACGGTCAAGGCAAAGTAGCACAGGGTGGCCGCACAGAGTGGTCGTCTTCTTTGGCTTCCCTCCTCTCGCATTCACAGAGGGCACACAGGCTCCGGTGGTTCAAGCCCAGCAGCGACTGGGCAGGAGAAAGAGGCGGCGGCCTACTCCGGACTGAAGCCCTCACAGGGAGACTGTGAGCGGAGCTCTCCCGGGTGGCAGTGGACTCGCTCTGGGCTTCCCAGGACTCTGAGTTGCGATCACAAGGTCAGCAGTTCAAAGCCACCAGGAGCTCCATGGGAGCAAGGGCTTTCTACTCGGGAAAGTTATGGCCTTGGAAGCTCATGGGGTGGGTGGCGTTCTTCCCTGTCCCATTGGGCTGCTAACTTGGCATGAACCCAAGGGCATGAACCCAAGGGCAGCGAACTTGGGCTTCTCACAGGTCTGAAGCCTCTCCCCATGAAGACAGGGACCCTAAACAAAGCTTCCTTCCTTACACGGGACGCCTCCAGCACAGGGGCAGGGTGGACATCCCATCAGCTCTTTGTCGACCACCCCACTGGGGATTGCCCTTCATCTTCCTTGGGGATCCAAACCACGCATCAGTCTTTAGAAGACAGGACTTACCCAATGTGTCCACAGAGCGCCGTTCATCTTAAACAGGCGTCCTTGAACCATGGCCGGCGGGCCACCTGCGGCCCGCAGAGGACATTTTCCGGCCCACCAGGTGTTTTTGCCACTGCTGCCTTCCGGCTTAGCAGTCGACACATCCTACGCCCACAGTGAATTTGTTCTTTTTTTTTTTTTTTTAACTATAGTCTGGCCCTTCAACAGTCTGAGGGATCGTGAACTGGCCCCCTGTTTAAAAAGTTTGAGGACCCCTGATCGAAAACAAGACCAGAGAGCTTCTGGGTCCCTCCCTCCCGCCTTTTCTCCTGACTTAAAGGTCTTCAGAAACCACCTTCTCTAGCCCAGTCTTGGTGGGTGGGAAGCAGAAGGTCTGAGAGGAGGCAAGTCGTCTGTCCAGGCAGAAGGAAGGTGCTCGCCAAATGGTTCAATCGAGAAGTACCCCACACCGTCTGCCAGGAAGGCAAGTTAAAGCCCACCTAGCTCAGTGCCTTGGCTGGGGTAAGACCGCCCAGGGTCAGCCAAGAACACAGGCACCCTCCACCTCGGCCCCAGGCACCTTACAGGAACCACTGGTTACCTCACCTTGACCTGTCGTCAGAGGCTAGGCCGGGCGAGGTACGGAGAGAATTGTGCAGAGTCATTCTAGCCTTCAGTGGGCGCCCACCCCAAAGAACTGGCTGTTCTCAGCAGCAGAAGCAGCGGTAGGACATCATGGCCCTCCTTGGTGTCGGATGACTTGGGGAACGTGACACTCTGTGCCCCTTGGGTTTCATCATCTGCAAAATCCCAACCCTGCTGGAGCGCTGGCCCGCACGGAAACCCTTCAACCAGGGCGCTCCTTTAGGGCTGGGGCCCCAAGTCCTGCGTGAAGTTCATTCGCGGGTCCCGAGGGAAGGTTGGGGCCCCTCTGCCTTCCTTAAGCCTGGTCCACAGCTCTCTCCACTGGGGTCCCTTTGGATCTGGAAAGCCATTGCCCACTGGCCTCTCCTCGGAAGGCAGAGGAGCCGCCCCGCTGAGGGCCCAGGGGCCCGGGCGCCCTGCGAGACCGACCACCTACCTTCTCCTGGGCCCTGCTGAACTTCTTCTGCACCTGTTTGGCGAAGAGGCCGGCCGCGCCGCCCGCCTTGCCCTCGGCCATGCTGGCGGCTCCCGGGGGGCGCCCGAGCTGGCCCGGCGCCCGCTGCCTCTCCCTCGGCCCCCGAAGAGGAAGTGCAGGCTCCCGGCATGCCTCGCATCCGGCGGGCGGGCTTCGCACTTCCCGCGGCAGCCGCGCCCCGAGGGCAGCCCGAGGCCCGCGCCGCGCGCGCCGGGGCGCACGCCGAGCCCGCAGGAGCCTGCGGCGCGGGGGCCACGTCGAGGCCGCTCGGAGCGCGGGGCGCGCGCCGGGTTCCCCCGCTCCGGGGCTCCCCGGCCCACCCTGAGCACCCCTGCGGCCCCGGGCGCTGGCAGGAGAGGCGCGGAGCCGGCCTGCGCCCGCGCCCTCGTCTCCAGGCCAAGCCCGTTCGTTCGTGGGATAGGATGGGGACGAAGGCGATTTGGAGGACCGGGTTTCTGCTAACAGGGGTGGGCGCCAAGCGATACGGGGTCACCAAGTCAAATGAATCTCGTGCGTGCCCGCCCGCCCGAGGAGGCCCCCTGGAACCATGCGAGGTGGCCCCCAGCCCAGGGCAGGGAGGGAGAGTGAGTTGGAGAGAATCAATGGGGGTCCGGAAGAAAGGCAGAGAAAAGAGAAAAGATGGCCCGGGGTCGAGGAACAGGTTTTTCTAGCTGGACCGGAGTGCAGCTGCATTTGGGAAGAGGACCAGGTGTGCTGTGCATGCTGACGGTCACAGCTCTTGTTTCTCTAGGGAGTCGTCTTCAAAGGCCGCCTCGGGGGCCTCGGCCACTCAGTGACCCCATCAAGCTCCCAACTCAGCCATGGAGACCATGCTGATTCACAGGGACCTGCTAGAACACTGGTTCTCAACCTTCCTACTGCCGTGACCCTTTCACACAGTTCCTCACTGGTGACCCCCCAACCATAACATTCTTTTTCTTGCTACTTCATCACTGTCCTTCTGCTACTTTTATGACTCGGAAGACCCTAGTGAAAGGATCATCCGACTCCCCAAACGAGTCGGGACCCACGAGTTGAGAACCGCTGCTCTAGGACGAGGTAGAACTGCCCCCCTGAGTTTCTGGGACTGTAACTTGATGGGAGTACAAGTCCCTGCCTTTCTCTAGAGGCCCCAGGGTGGTTCTGAACTCCTGACCTTCTGGTGAACAGCCCAACACATAAGCCCTCTGGTGCCCAGGGCTCCCTTGGTACAAGGGGAAAATGCCACCCAGTTCTGTGGTATCGCTATTCTAGATGGTGGGCTGGACCATTCTGATCCTCAGGATTTTCATTGCCTGATTTTCAGAAGTATATCCCCACGTTTTTCTTCTGAGTTCTTAACGTGGCTGTGCCCTGAAAAGTGTCCAGCATCGGAGAGGCATGCAGACCTCCACTGACGGACAGGGGGTAGCTGTACTTAATGTGTATTGGCTGGAGGTCAACGCTGGGGCACATACATGAAAACAACAACAAGAACACTGCAGATGCCTAAACTCCCTGCCACCCAGTCAGCCCTGACACCTCGTGATTCTCTAGGACAGTGCAGAACTGCCCCTTTGGGATTCCAAGGCTGTGACTCTGTAGAGGAGGAGAAAGCTTCGTCTTTCTTTCTCAGAGAGGCTGGGGGGTTTGAACCACTAACCTTGCAATCAGCAACCCAACATGTAATTCATGAGGCCGCCAGAGTTCCTCCGGACTTCTACAGAATGTGCCAGAATTCTACCACTGAACCACCCCTGCCTCCATTAGCATTATTTACAGAGATGGACGAGAATCCTGGGCCATCAGTGTTTGCTTTGGACGTTGCCTCTGAAGATCGCCTGGCAGAGACAGCGTGAAGGAAATGGAAGGACTGGATGGGGGAGGGGGAAGAGTGAGGAGTGGTCCAGGGGCTGAAGGTACGATGAGGACACTGAGAGATGATGGTGACTTGCCCGAGGTTGCCCTGCGCCCCTCAGTGATGGGGCAGAGGGAATCACCGGTGTCCCAGCTGCAGATGAATGTCTTGAGTTCACTGCTCCCTTCTGATGTCCTCAGCCTCCCAATTCCAGGCCTGCTCTCGGTCTGGCCCTCTAACTACGGTTTAAGTTCCTTGGCGCCCTGGTGGAGTAGCGGTTCCTTGTTGGGCTCAGCGGTTCAAAACCACCAGTAGCTCCAAGGGCCGGGCTGGGAAGAGGCTCTCCACTCCTGTCGTCTCCAAAACATACAGGGGCCGTCCAAATGCGTCTTATGAGTGGGAGTTGCCTTGGGCAGTCTCTTTGTCTGGTTAGAGAGGGTGCTAGGAGAAGCTGCTGCTCTTTCTCTGAAGCTTCTTTCAGTTCCCTTTCTGCTCTGACCAGGACCATCTACCAGACTGGGCCCCGGCCAGAGTGAAGCAGAAGAACCAGTTTCCCAGTTGTCAGCAGTTTATAGCACCCTGGATCCGGGTGTCTATTTTAGCCTCAGCCTTGCCGAGCTGACTCACTCAGCTTGAACCCTCCTTTGTCTTCTTCTCCTCTCCTCTCTGCCCTGCCCCGAAACCCTCTCCTTTCTTAACTCAGGAGCTTCTCTTTGCCCCCCACCCCTTCATCTCCTTTCTGAATTCCTCACGGTCTTTGCTGCCCTCTGGCCTCCAGTCTAACCCTGATTCCTACCTTTCGTGCTGGCTGGCAGTTGCCAGCACCCAGCATTTAGATTCAGCCCCTGTTTTAGATTCGTCTGGGAGGGTCTGAGCCCATTTAGCAGTCAGCAACATTTCCAAGCACTCTATGCCATCGAAAGCAGCAGCGTTGGCGGCATCGCGGTCTTGCCTGGGGTTGTTGATCATACAGTCAGGCGTTGGAAACCATCAGTGTGGCGGTCATGTACTTGATGTCAGTTTCTTTTCTTTTTTTGGGGGGGGGGCGGGGAATCACTGCTCTCCGGTGGTGGGAATAGGAGGCCCAGCCCCACTGCTGGAATTGAACCTCTGTCCCAGTGGGCCACAGTCCCGCACTCAACCACTATGCCACCAGGACTCAGCCCAATGTCAATTTCATGATTGAGATGTAGGGGTGGAGTCTAGCCTGTTAATCTGGAGCTGGCCAGTGGGGCCTCTGTGTGGGCATGGCTTTCTCCTCAGAATTCTGGGAAGTCTCATGGTACTTCCCAGTTGGAGAAAAGAGACTTGATTGTCAGTCTCCAAGATGACAAACCACTGACAAGACAAGATGGCAGTGTCCGTGGAACTGGAGGAGCTGAAGAAGTCACATGGCCTTACCCTGATGGAACCAGACCTCTGAAGCTGAAGAAGCCACGTGGAAAACCCTTCCAGCACTGAGGTGCTTCTACCACCACTGGATGCTGTTGATGGACCCTGAGTCCTAGAAGCGAGGAGCCATGGGGAGACCTCTGCTGGCGCCAGGACTCTGCACCCACTGGCCTGTGACTTCGTGAGTCGGAAGGAGACGTTATAGACTGGTATCAGGCATATGGGCTAGTATGGGACTTATGACTTTGAACTGGACTGGGTTGGTATGCTTTCTCAATGTCCCATTCCTCTTGTATATAAACCTTTCCCTTGTATCCATATGCGTGTCATTGAATTTGTTTCTCTAGTCTACCCAGACTCACACAACCAGGCACTGGTCACTGCCTCAGAAACTTGCAGGGGCAACAATGCTTTGTCCTGTGAGGTCACTGTGAGTCAGAATGCCCTTGATGGCAATGAGTTTGGTCTTTGGCTTTGGTGCCTTTCCTTAGGGCACCTGGTGGGGACCAGATTTAACAGATAGGCTGTGGATCTAAATACAGTCTAAAGTGGATCATGGAAAACCCTGCAGCTTAGTGTGTGGACCGATTTGGGGGGGTGGGGGGCAGTCATTGGAGGGGGAATATGGGGATGTCCAGCCTGGGGTCTACCTCCCAGGGAGCTTGATTCCCTGACTAGAAAGGCACGGGACTGTGAATGTATATTCAGTTTTATTTTCTTTGCTGTGTCTGGCTCAGATGTCTCTTAGAATGGCTTCCTGGACGGCTTCAGGTTTCTCTGCGGATTTGAGAGCTGGACCGTTGGACGCAGGAAGATGTTCAGTTGTAGGCAATGACCTGAAAGGAAGCAGTTAGGCCCACAGTCAGTCACATGGCCTGCCTCCCTCCTCCCTTTTCTTCAGGGGCCCCCCAGTGAGCCCGGCCCTGTATTCGGTCTCTTGAGAACGTCGTGGGCAGGAAGCCCATGGGAGTGGTGAATGCACAGGCCTAGTCTCAGACACAGTGGCAGGAACAAGCTTCCAAGTGGCTCTGAACCGAGGCCACGCCATCAGCCCCTAGAGCAGTGGTTCTCAACCTTCCTCATGCCGAGACCGTTTCAGACAGTTCCTCATGTGGTGGTGACCACCCTCCCAACCATAACATTATCTTTTTTTTTTTTAGGCATCACTGCCCTCAGGTGGTGGGAGTAGGAGGCCCAGCCTTTGCTCCTGGGAGCTGGAATCGAACCCCCATCCCAGTGGGCCACAGTCCCGTGCACGACCACTACGCCACCGGGGCTTAGCCTTCATAACATCATCTTCATGGCGACTTCGTAACTGTCATTTTGCTGCTGTTATGAATCGGGAGATCCCTGTGAAAAGGCTGTTCAACCCCCCCCCCCAAAGGGATATCAAGATCCCACAGGTTAAGAACCGCTGTCTTAGACGGTCTTTGAAGGCCAGAGGGGAGCTGGATGGTGGGGCTTTACCACTAGTATAGGCAATCTCACCTAACCCTCAAGCATTATGTCAGGTGCTAAAACCATTCTTCAAGGGCTGAGCCCCGGTGGCGTAGTGGTTGTGTGCGGGACTGCGGCCCACTGGGATGGAGGTTCAATTCCAGCAGTGGCTCCACAGGAGCAAAGGCTGGGCCTCTTACTCCCACCACCACAGGGCAGTGATGCCAAAAAAAACCCCAAAAAAATAAACCCCCCAAAAAATAGTTTAAAAAAAACAAACATTCTTCAAGAGGGAGAACAAATTCTCAGAAGGCCCTTAGAGCTCGTGAGAGAATCTACTTTTCTCTGACTTAGAACCACAACTATACACATCTGGTTCCGTCTGCAGCGGCCGCAATTCGACCCAAAGCAATAAGCTGTGTGGGGGGAGGCTGCTCAGAGGGCGTGTGAAGGGGAACTCAGGATGTCAGCATGACTGAGGGAAAGGGCACCGTACAGGGAGGTGGGGGGAAACCACATGAATGTGGTAAGGAAGATGATGGCTTCCCCTGGCCAACCCTTGTCCCCACTCCCCCTCCATCCCCCCCCCCCTACTCCCACCCCACCCCCCATCTGAGATAACTCACATTATTTATCCAGGAGATGTAAGCAGAGACCCGGGTAAAGACGGTGGGCTTCCTGGACACATTACAGCCCTGGCTGGACACGAAGCTGGTCACTCCATGGACAGTGTACTGGCCATTCACCATGCAGTGGAGGGGTCCTCCAGAATCACCCTGCAGGGAGGGAGAAGCAGCGTCTGAGACCCCTCTGATCCAGGGTTGGAGGGGCCTTGGTTTGCTGGTGTCCTCTCTCCCTGGGTCCCCGTCCAGTGCATCGGGACTGGGGAAAAGTCTCCGCTGTTCGAAAGCTGCGCTTCATGCCCCACCCTCTCCCTCACCTGGCGGTTTATCGGGGTGCTTCTTGCCTTTCGAAACAGCCATGGCACCTGCTTCCTCTGGCAGCACCTCTGCCACGCGGCCTCGCATTGGGGTTTCAAACTTTGGGTCGGCCTCCCCCGCCTCTCTGTTTCTCAAGACAGGAACTAGGTCTCGTTGATAGTTTTTCCATTTCTAAAACTGCTAGCACAGAACTCGGCACCCCTTAAACGCCATAGCTTTTGTGGACTTCACTTGAACCTGGAGAGGAAGTGGTACACCCTGATCGTTTCTTTATCCCGCCGGGGGTTTAGGAGCAAGCATGACCCAGGGACGGCAACCAACACACACGAAACAATGGGGTGAAGAGGAGGGGCAACCGGTTTCTGGGGAAACCGATGGGGCAGGTCATCGTGAGGCACCCGGGTTCTGAATATGAGAGAGCCGTGCACCTGCAGGCCACAGCTGGCTTCGCCGCTCCTGCACGGCTCCCAGAGTGCCAGCAGCAAGCCCACCACTCCACACGGGAAACTGAGAGGTTGTCCTCTGGAGAATTCAACCAGATCAAGAGGAAAGACCCAAGGGTAGTGAGTGACATTGGCGGTCCCCAAAGAAAACTAGTTCCCAATCCAGTCACTTGACAGAGAAGCCTACCACAGACACACCTCACCTAAGACGCTCAGCAACCCCTCAGCTTTTCCCTTACGGCTCTAAAATAAGAACAGCTGTCTAAAGTCACCAGACATCCGAAGAAACCCTCTGGCCTACAGTTTAGATCAAATCATAGAGACACAACAGTAGACTGATTAAAAAAAAAAAACCACACTATGCAGGTGGAAGAAGAGGAACAATAAAATGACCATTCCTATTCTCTCTCCGACACAAGAACAGCATCCTACTACCCAGAACATTCCGAGAACAAAAAGAACCTCAAGGAATTGCAAGTATGATCGCAGAAACGAAATTTTGGAACAAGCAAACAGAGGGGAAATAAAAACCAGAAAACCCCCTGCCATTCAGTGGCTGCTGACTTACAGTGACCTTACAGGCAGGGAGGAACTGCCCCTCTTCATTTCTGAGGCTGGAAGTCTAGGATACAGAAAGCCCCCTCTCCCCGCAAAGGAAGGAGAAGTGAGGGATAGAAAACTGAGAATGGACAGGAGGGGATCAGCAACCCAAACTCACACAACCTGCTCAGAATCAAAGGCCTGGAGTCTACCGACGTTAAAAGCCCACAAAGTGCCCCTCACAGTAAATACAAACAGACTCGAGCCACAGCACGCCACTCGGGAGTCAAGAGACGGTAAGGCAGGTCCCTTCGGAAAGCGTGGGGAGAGCGGCATGGGGCTGGGTCGGCGGTCATTTGAGCACGGTGAAGCTAATGAAAAAGGCACAGCAATGATTAACTTCAGGAGAAACAAAAATGTGAAGCCGGAAAGGACAAGTCATTCTTGAATCTACTACTACACTGTTTAGTGATGAAGAATATTTTATGGGGGCTGAGCCCCGGTGGCGTAGTGGTTGTGCGCGGGACCACGGCCCACTGGGAGGGAGGTTCGATTCCAGCTCCAGAGGAGCAAAGGCTGGGCCTCTTACTCCCACCACCTGAGGGCAGTGATGCCCCCCCCAAAAAAAAACAACAAAAAAAGAATATTTCATGTAACCATAATAAAGACTAAATATAGATCTAACTAAAATGGCTTGGGTGATCAGGATGGGACTGGGAAAGTGCATATCCGTCTGGAGTTTGTGTAGGTGTCAAAAGGAAAGTGGTCTCTATCTTCCATGCTGCCTGAAGGGAAAAACTAAAAAGCAATATATATATAATATATATAAATGTGACATACACACACACATTTCAGAGAGAGAGCCCAAAGAGTTGGAGCCGAAGAGTGGTCACCTCTGGGGAGGCGATTCCCCCCCCCCCATTATTAAATGGCATCATTTCAGTTCCGGTTTAATTTAATAATCTAGCTTTTTTTTTTTTTTTGGGGGGGCATCACTGCTCTCCGGTGGTGGGAGTAGGAGGTCCAGCCCCACTGCTAGAATTGAACCTCCGTCCCAGTGGGCCGCAGTCCCGCGCACAACCACAACGCCACCGGGGCTCAGCCCTAATAATCTAGCTTTGATCTAAATCAACCTTTAATAGGACAAGAACTAGGCGAAGGGACCTAGATTTCAAACTAGAGACCATCCTTGTCAGAGGAACTCGCAACAGAAAAGATGCGTTCTTTCTTTCTTTTCAGAGACCCTCAGGGGCTGCACCATTCCTGGAAGCACGGCACCACCAGGCTGAAGCGTGGAGTGACTGGAGTGTGGACTCCTGGCCACAAAGAAGCACTCCATCTATTGTCCTCAGATAGAGGATGTATCAGATACTAGACTGATAAGAACAGATACTACACTTGACCTTAGCCGAAAGGCCGAGATGGTTTCTTTAGATGAGGGTGTTGAAGAGTAGAGAGCCTAGAGCTCCCCGCCCCCCCCCCCCAATCCCCAATTCCAACCGTGAATTAGAGTCCACAGACGAGGGATGGAAGGCAATGGGGTTGTACAGCGTAAGCTCGTGTTTTATGTTGACTTATCTGGAGAGACGGACTGGCCGTGTGGCTGAGGCCCTCACGGCGAGAGGACGAGCTGGGGGAGGCTGGGAGGGAGCCGGTGGGTTGAGGAGGCGGGGAGGCTCTGTGAATCTCCTCTAAGGAGAAGGAGGGGGGGGGGGGGGACCCAGCACGGGAGAAGCCTTCCATTCTACTGGGGAACTTCCAGTGGGACGAGACCAAGGCACCCTGCCTTCAGAACTGTCGCTTGGGTGGGAGAGATGGGGGCAGTCAAGGCCGATGGAGGACAAGGACTGGGGAGAGCAGAGGAGCGTGCGTCCACTCAGGAAGGCTCTGAGCTCAGAGGCTGGCTTCCCAGGTGCTCCCCAGAGGCCGTACTCCGGGTTAGACTCTTGTTCATGCCAGTTTCCCATGGAGGGGTCCTTGGGCCCAGACTTTCTGGGCATGTCTATCATTCTACGTCCAGCACAAATCAATCCTTCTATGTCCAGTGTTCATCAAGCTCACAAAAATCTTTGTAAAATGTTCATTCTATTTCCTTTTAGCTACCAGCCTCCTGCCGGCTTCTCTCCCACCCCCACTTGGCGTAGGTCTTACACTGTGTCCGCAGCCCTGCCCTATTGGCCCAGCCACACAGGAAAGCCCGGTCTGGGGTGAGTCAAAGCCCCACCCTAGAAAAGTGAAGTGTGACACACGCCCCCGTGGTCCTACGGTATCCATCCGTGGTCTCCAATCTCAGCTTGCCATGTGTCTCGGAGGACATGCCTGCTCCCATTCCTCAGGAAACTACTCCAGTCGGCAGCAAGCGCGGCTTATTGTCAGCAGTCCACCTGCCTCCTGGTTCATAGTTACACTAATAATAATAAAAGTGTGGGCGCCTTCTAACTCCCAGCTACCTGGCCTGCAGACTCTTGCTGTTTGGAGCCAGCGCCTGTGCCCTGTGATTCCACCTCTCCCTTCTCTGCTCCAGGTTCTCCAGGCAGGCAAGTCTTTTCAGGTCTCAGCAGGTAGAAGTAAGGGGTAAAGGACTTCTCCTTTGGGCCGCCTTATCTCCCTCTGCATATCTTTGCAGCCACACTCAACCACCAGGTGTTCCGCTCGTCTTTCTAGCCTGTCTTTGCCATTCACCGACACCCCGACGATGGGCGTCGGGCCCAGTTTTTGAGATGGGGTGAGATGAGCTTTAAGATCCTCTCAGCTATCAGGCTCTGTGGGCGAAGTGTTAGAGGGGTAAATCACAGAGGCGGCAGGGCGGGAGGGTGGATCTGTGCCTGGGGGCAGGAGGGGGAAGGTGAGGGGAGTGTGGGGTGGGAGGCAAAGGAGCAGGGAGGGCGGGTGGAGGCTCCCGGCCACTCCCCCGAGTGGTCACCTGGCATCCAGAGCGAACCCCGTCTCCGCCGGCGCACACCATGGTGTTCTTCACGGTTGAGCCCCAGTAGGAGCTGCTGGAGCAGGTGGCATAGTCCACGGTGGGCAGGTAGGCCTGCTGCAGGGTCTGGGCCAGCTGCCCATTGGCTGCAGAGGACACACCACATGGCATTGGAGGAGGAGCCCCAGAGGTTGTCCCGGGGAAACATCCGCCCACTCTCAAACCTCTTCCAGTGACCTCTCCCTCACCTCTCTCTTTAAGTCCCTTCTGCTTGGGCGCCATCCTTGACCGTCCCCTCTAAGCTCCAAACCACCAGTCCCCCCCCCCCCGCCGTCCATCTTTCACCCCGAATTAGAAAACCAGCATGCTGTTATTCATTGATAACTTATCTGCCGCCGCCTCCCCGGCTTGCCCAGCTTCCTCCTTACAAAGCAAGTCCCAGAAAGCGGAACTAGGACTGTGTGCTCTTGTTTCTGTCTCTGGGCAGCTCTTTGCACTTGTCAAAGCCTTGGCCCACAGGGTATTTCTTTTGACCCTTGCCTCCTCCGCTCTTTATAGATTAGGACCTGGAAGCACAATGGCATGAAACGCACCGAGAGCGTGCCGACCTCTCCCCCCACCCCCCCATCCCCAATTCAGAAGTTCCAGTACTACTGAGTAGCTGTTATGGATTCCTGAGTCAGGTCGAAAGTCTCTCTTTCCCCTGCCTGCTCCTAGCTCTCCCACCGTGTACATAATCGGAATGGTACTTCGTACCAGAAAGGGCCCCATGGTGACCAGCAGAGAGTGGAGGCCTCCTCCGGGTCTCCCTTAGCTGGACCCACTCCTACCTCTGTGCAGCCTGCTAGTCCATAGCCTGCAGACGCGGCAAGGTGGTGAAATGACACACACACACCACCACCCCCCCGGGTGGGCATCGAGAGATCTCCGTCCTGGTTTCAGTTTTGCATGAACCAGCTGTTTGATCTTTTTTTTTTGGTTTTTGGGGCATCACTGCTCTCCGGTGGTGGGAGTAGGAGGCCCAGCCCCACTGCTGGAATTGAACCTCCGTCCCAGTGGGCCGCAGTCCCGCACACAACCACTATGCCACCGGGGTTCAGCCCGCTGTTTGATCTTGTACAGGGGCCCTTCTTTGTCTGGATTCTTGCACCCTCGCGTACAAAAGGGGAGGCCGGCCCAGAAGGATAAACCCCAGTAGTTAAGCACTGGGCTCAGCGACCAGCCAGTTATCTGAAC
>PVJH01031908.1:0-23248 GCA_004026705.1 Nesogale talazaci
TTTTGATAGCTGGGCACCATCACCTGTCTTGACCACTCTTGCTCATGCTTCCATATGTCCTCAGTGGGCACCTTGGGGATGTGTGCACACAGTGATATGTGTTTTTGTTTTTGTTAACTCCCCATCCCCTAACCCCGTTTGATGTCTATTGCCTAGACCTTTCACCACCGTGTGACCACGCTGGCTGTTGTGCTTCTTCTGTGTGGGTGTGGTTTCTTCTCAAGTAGATGGTCTATTGTTTATCTTCAGACTTTTAAGACCCCATATGATATATCCTTTGATGGCTGGGCACCATCAGCTTTCTTCACCACATTTGCTTATGTATCCATTTTACTTCAGTGATCCTGTTGGGCCAGTGAGCCTCGAGGAATACCAGATTCATAGAACAAAGTGTTCTTGCCTTGAGAGAGCACCAGGGTGAAGGCCCAAGGTCCACTTGCTGCCCTAATATTTGGCCGATAGATATGTTCTTAAATTTATTCCCACCTTATAACAGATAGTTATATTTATGTATGGACATACCTATGTTAGACCTCGGCAAGTGCCCTTTGCCTTCTAGCTCTTTCCTCTATTTCCTTCCATCTCCCTCCTGTCCCACCCTCTTGTTCCACCTTCATTGGCGTTTCAGTGTTTTCTCATAGATTCATTGTCCTTGCTTGATCCTGACCAGGCCTCCCACAACCTCCTTTCCATTGATTCCAGACCATCTGTTGCTCCTCCATCCCCATCCATGTGTTTGTCCATACCCCCTTCTCCTCCCCTATCTTGTGCCCCCAGGAATCGTTGTTTGCCCAGTCATTTCTGTGGCGCGTTGGGTCTCCAGAGGGATGTATTCCTCTGAGCATCATGTGTCGGTGTGGAGCTTGAACCAGCTCACTTCCTCTTCCTCCCTTCTTGTCTTTGTCCCTGTGGGTGTGGGATGCTGGCCCCTCCGCCAACCTGTTCTCTGCCACGCCCACTTCTAGGGATGGAGTCCATCTGACTCTGGTTGCATCCGGCTCTGTAGCTCTCTCTTTTCTTGCACCCTTCCATGCGTCCATGCTGTCCTCATCGTTGGGTGCTTTGTGGTAGGAACTGCTCGCCAACTCCGGTTTCTGTGGAGACAAGACCAGTACTCCCCCCCTGGGTAGATTAGTGCCCCATTCCCTCTGTTATCCTTTCATTTTTGAGTTCCCTTTTATCTCCCCATCCCCTCTACCCCCTCATCCTTCTCCCATTACTGTGTTGCACCCAAGGTGTACCTCCCTGGGTTTGGTCTTCTCTCCTCCCCTTACCCTACTCCTTGGACCAACTGTTATGGTATAGGAGTTTTCTCTTTTATACTCACCATACTGTCTTAAACATATTTTGAACCTAAAAAAAAAAAAGCCTAGTATTTTTTCTAACTGTAAAAAATTGTAAGTTCAGATTTTATTCAATTTTAAAATAAACTCATCAACTCAGCATACTTAAGTAAATGAAAATAACAAGCATAATTGTAAAAATGGTAATATCTACCCATATGATTATAAGTTGTTTGTGTACATATCTTGCAAACTTATAAATTATTTTCAGTATTAAGTTGTGCCCTTGGCTAGTTCCTAGTCTAGTTTAATTAAGAATCTATTTATGCTCAGGTGTTTTGTTTTTGTTTTTTTAAGTAAGAAGCAGAATAGTGTGGCTTGAACGATGTCCAAATCAGAAGGCAAGAACTCTGAGTGGAATTCTGCACCTAACGATCAGCCACGTGACTCAGCTAAGTCACTAGAGCCTTAGTTGCTCACCCACGAGTGGAGCAGAGGGAAGTACTGTGGTGTCGAAGGCTCTTTCTCACCGTGTTCAGGATGGTGTGTGAGGACAAACTCCCACATGGATTCACATTTTTCTCAACAAAATGTTGCACTTCTTAGAAAGAAACAGAAGGCCTTGGGAAGTAGTCAAAATATGATATATAATGAGGTTCAACCTGCTAAGAAAATTGATCCAGAAAAGAAAACTGTTTGGCAGAGAGCATGTCCCTACTTAGCTAACATATAAACATGTTTCACACAGCCAATTTGCTGCAGTTTTAATTTAATGAGAAAATATTCTGGCTCCTCAAGTACAATGGAGAAAATGTCAAGATGGTTTACTTTCCTTTTCTGACTGTAGACAGAGTCAAACCATACCTCTTATCCGAGAATGCCCCTCCTCCCTTAAGGGGTCCCAGAGGGTGGCATTCTCTGTTGATGTAGAGAGTCAATAATTCAGTAAAGTCCCAAGTAAATGGCAGGAGACAAGCTCAGATTGGGTTTTTGTATTCGTATTTTATAAACATTTCAAGATTTTTTTTCCTTGCACCCTTGACCTTTGCTCTTCTTGCAATGAAGATCTTCTCTCTTGGAGACTTGTTTAGAAACCTAGAAACCGCACCGGGTCATTTAAGTCCGCCTCCTCCCCTGGGTGACTCCGTGGCTCAGCAACACATCGAGCAGTACAACGGCTCAGATTCAAATCTGTGCTCGGCCCTTCGTAACTGTGCAAGTCACTTAGTCTCCATAGCTGTTTGTTCATGTGTAAAATGCTGGTCATCATACCTGTCTCAGAAAACTATTAGGAAGCTTAATGTATTTTTAAGTATAACGTGCTTTTACCTAAGTAAGTATTAAATGCCTGGTGCAAAGTAAATTTTCAGTAGAGGACAGCTGATACTATGGTACCATAGTGGGTTACTTGTTGGGCTGCTGACTGCAAGGTCAGCAGTTCAAAACTACAAGCCACTCCATGGGAGAAAGGTGAGGTTTTCTCTTTCCATAAAGAGTTAACAGTCTCAGAAACCCACCGAGGCAGCTCCACTCTGCCCTGTTGTATGGAGTTGCTGTCAGTCAGAATCGACTGATGGCAGTGAGCTGAGTGACAGTAGAAGACCCCTACGTGGCACCAACAGTTTGCACTCAATCGCTAGCCTAAAAGTTGTCAACAGACCTAACAGCAACAACAGCAGGGACCATATAGATTTCACTTATCCCTCATGTCTCCACAGCAGCCTGTCAGGCATATTGGTCAGTAGCTTTGGCGTCAGACACAGCTAACTTGAAATCTTACTCTCTCTCTACCTTGGCCATGATAACCCATGATATCTCTGTAAAACAGCAACAATAATACCTACTTTGCTGGGCCAATAAGAGGTCTATTTACAAGAGTAGCTTTGGGCAGTTCTCTGGTTATGAATGAGGTTTGTTCCCAATGTGTTGGGAGAATTGAAACAAGTACGTGGGCTTCTTCTTTAGCCCTATTTCAGTGCCAGAAAAGGCTCGAAGTCTTTTCAGTGAGGTAAAGGTTCACATGCAGCGAGTGAAACTCTCGTAGGATAGTGTTTGTTGTGAATAGGAGTTGATTCTCGTCGTTCAGTGAGGGCAAATTTATAGGCCATTAAAGGGCAAGTTCATAAATTGAAGACTTACTGTATAGAAATGCACTTTTTGTGGTCCATCCAGTGGATCCCATGGCACAGAGACCATGTGGACAGCACTGCCCGGTCCTGCGCCATTCCATAATTGGTACGTTTGAGCTCCTGTGTCCGTCCATCTTTTCGAGGAGCTGTGTGGTAGGGCATCCAAAGGTGACTGTTGCAAATCCAATAATGAGGCCGAGGATGATGGAGAACATAAAAAGAACAAGAGGAGGGCGCAGAACGGTAAAGGAAAGAGAAGCTGCATTCTGCATCCCTGCACCTTTACTTGCCCTTCTTAGCTCTTTCCACTGGAGCTGCACAGAACACACTTGCTCCATCACATGATCAAAGAGAGCTGACATAGCTCCTTCCTGCACCTGCAGCAGCCTCACCACCACCCCTTTCCTGGGCCCCCTCTGGCAGACAGCTCCCCTTCCTTGGCCATTCCTTAGTGCCTTTGCTTCCTAGTGTGGCTGGAACTGAAATACCATGAGTATTTAAAGAACAAGAACTTATTTTCAAGAGTATCCTTTCTTTGACTCTGGGAGAAGACCCCCTGCCTCTCTCAACTTCTGCAGCCTGGTTCCCTGGCAGGCTTCACGTGGCCTGTCTTCCCTAGCACATGCATGCTTCTGCATCTGATTTCTTCTTTTTACATCCTAGAGGTTATTAGGTTTGAGATACTCCCCCTACTGATAGGACCCCATTAACAATAAGTAAAACTCTTCTCAAACAGAGTCCCATCCACAAATACAGGGGTTAGGACTCCCACCTGTGTTGTGGGGCTCTACAAAAGGACACAGGTTGGGGGCTTCTCCCTCACAGGAGATCCTTCCTGAAGAGGGTCCCGAACCCTGCAGAACATTCTCCCACAGTGGCCACCATGTGAGGAGAAACATGGTGTCCTGCATCACCTGGGGTCCCCCACAGTCTCTGCGAAGGTTGAGAACGGAAACAGATTGCCCTTGTTCACTTGGAAATTCCTGCCTGGGCTGTTCAGCGGGGAAGAATGCCTGTGATCTAGTGCACCAGGAGCAGTAGCGCATGCTGGCTTTGACAGAGTCTCCTAAGTGATAAAAAGGGGCTTAACCACTACGGGAAAAGGGAGCACTCTTTCTGGGCGGGGGCCTAGAGCAGAAACCAAAAAGTCTGTTGCAAACCTGGGTCTAGCTTTGCAATTGCCCAAGATAGAGCCCCACCAGAAGCACAGCTCCAGCCAGGATTGGCTTCCCCGCTGAGCCTGGCGGACACAGGCTCAGGGCCTTGCCAATATTATTCTGTTCAACCATTTCAGCAGCACATCAAGAAGAGTCTATGAGTATCCCATCTTCCAGGTGAGAACAGGCAGACTTTCAGGTTATCAGGTAGGCAGTAAGTGACAGAACTGAGATTTAAATGTAGGTTTGTGTCACTCTTTAACCATTATGCTTTGACCTCAACAAAGTGTCTTAACCTCAGAGTAATTTAGCACCTCTGTTTTCACATCACCCCCTCTCAGGGTTGTTGTGAGGGATTAAATGAGGTGGCATATTTAAAGTGTCTGGTGTATAATAGGTGTTTGGTAGATTTTCGTTTCTTCTGGTCCAAGTCCCAGCTTTCCCACAGAAAACAACTGGGCAAGCCACTGTACTGTTCTTGGACATTTTTCTCCCATGAATGCTGGGTGTGTTCTTCGAGCCTGTAACATTCATTGCATGTTCACACTGCTGGCAAGGTGGAACTCAGGCCCAGTGTGTCCACCCCCGGCCTCTGTGCTTCCTAGCATATCCTCTGGCTGGTCCTCACATCTCTGAAACTATTGAGATTTCCTTCATAACAGCAACATCATATTTAAAATCACAAGTAAAGTAGAAGATGCCGGAAGAGCTCTGGCATGTTAATTAAGAGCAACAGCAGAAGCAGCTGGACAGAAAATGTCAGCAATTCAGAAGCTGTTTTATACAGTAGTTACGGTAGTGGGTAAACATTTGCCAGCAGCTTGCCCCCCCAGTGCACTGCAAGACAGGCAGTAGACTGGGCCCTCCCACCGCCTGGCCTGCCCATCTGCCCCATAGCCCAGGAGATAGCAGTAGAACAGGCTTCACTCTGGGTTTCTTACAAGCAGAGAGGATTCTGAAGGTGGATGTGTTCCTTAATGACCCTCCTGGGCATACTGGGTTTCCATCTGGATACTGTCGGAGGATCATGTTCCTCCTTCAGCTTGCCAGCCTGTGACACTTGGCTTCTGAAGCCTTGCTCCCCAGGTGCCACCCCCGCTAGTAGAAGATAGTGCAGCGATCTCATTAGGTCTGGCTTGAGTTGAGCAGAGGACCAGGCCGCCTGCCTCCAGCTCTGGTGCTGACCTCCTGCATGGAGCAGAGCAGCAGCCTCGGGCCCACCTGGAGGTCCCTTGGGCCCTCACCACTTTTGGAGCTGCCCATCCTTAGCGCCACTCACACACAGCAGCCTTCCTTGAATACTTGCTATGGGTCAGACACTGTGCTAATTATGTATCTTCTCTCATCTAATGCTCACATCAGTTCTCGAGGTAGGTCCTAGCTCCAGAGCCACAAACTAATAGCCGACATAGCCATGATCTAAACCAGAGTCTTTTTTGTCCCAAAGCTCATGTCCTTTGCACTAAACCAGTGTTTCTCAACTTTTTAAAATTCATAACCCGGGGCTGAGCCCTGGTGGCATAGTGGTTGTGCACGGGACTGCGGCCCACAGGGATGGAGGTTCAATTCCAGCTCCACAGGGGCAAAGGCTGGACCTCCTACTCCCACCACGCAGGCAGTGATGCCCTAGAAAAAAAAGCAAAACATAACCCTTTTGGTAACTGGAAGGTTATCTTTCTTTCGCTCGCTCTCCGATTCAGATAAGCATCCTTGCCTCTGGCCTACAAGAGCACATCAGCTGATTCGCCTAGCCCAGTACACCTCCGTGTTAGTCTAGCTTTATCTTCATATTATAAAACCATGATTTTTTGTTTTAATTTTCTGAATAACTTGTAAGCTGATGCTGACTCATTATTTTTATTCCAGTGACACTAGCTCTAATAGGACACTGTGATAGGCCTCTCTCAGGAGCCTTCTTTCTTTCCTCCGTCAGGGACTTCATCTTTGGGCACCTTAGAGTGGGCATCCTCCATCTTCCGACATGGAGATTGGGCAGGAAGATCAGCCCCAAAGCTTAGTTCTTGTCTCACCACCATCGTTTGGGGGAAGATGGAAAAAGATTGGTTGAAGTCTTAATCATCAGGACTGGTATTCACTGTAACCTCAGTTAGAAATAGTATCTTTCCGGGCAGAGCCCCAGTGGCCTAAGTGGTTGTGGGCAGAGCCCCAGTGGCCTAAGTGGTTGAGTGTGGAACTGCAGCCCGCGGGCTTGGCGGTTCAAATCCAGCGGTGGCTCTCAGGAGTGGCACTGGGTAGCGCCCACAGCCACCAGAGGCAGTGATGCCCGCAAAAAAAAAAAAAAAGAAAGAAAGAAGAAATAGTATCTTTGCAAATGAAATCCAGTCAAGATGATTAGGCTGGGCCTAATCTTAGTTGACTGGTGTCTTTACAGGAAGAGAAGTAGGAGGAAGTGTGTGGTGACAGATGTGGAGATAGGAGCGATTAGTCCTCAAGCCAAGGAAAGCCAAGGGTTGCTAGCAACACCAGAAGCTAAGTTTAGAAAAAGGTTCTCCTTTGGAGTCTCCAGAAGGATAGCCCCGCTGACACCTTGATTTTGACCCTCTATCCTACAGGACCACGAGACAAGACATTTCTGATGTTTTAGGGTACCTAAATTGTGGTACTTTGTTACAGCAGTCTTGGGAAGCTAAGAAACTCACCAAGCAAAAAGAATCCTTGCCTGCCCACAGGAGTTAACAATGCTGGTTAGTCATGGAACTGCTGGGGCCCTCTCTCCGTGGTGCCCCTGCTCTCAGGGACCTCCCCATACCTTGGAAAATGCCAGTCAAGTGCTGGTTCCTCCCCCAAACTCTGAGCCATAATCTCACAGAGTCCAAGTTTCCTCACTTGAAAACAAAATTTTAAAATGCCTCCACCACAGAGTTATATGGATCATCAAATAATGTAATAGGTGTCACCATGTTCATGCCATTGTATAGTGGTCTCAAAAATCAGTGTACATAGATACTCTGAATGCCATGGAGAGGAAATAGTACTTTTTCTAGTCTTCTTACCACATGTCTATTTTCTTTCTAGGTAACTCAGTTGGATCCAAACAAATCCTTAATGGAAGTAAAGTTGTTCCCTCAAGAAACCCTTTTCCTTGAAGCAAAAGAGTAAACGTGCCCTGCGGTGGAAGCAGCCATTCCTTGATAAGTCACAGGCCTGCATCAAGAGAAGGGCTCCTCGCCAACCACCTACACGCTCGTCTCACTCAACTCAATGTCACACTTCTGCCTCTTGCAAGATTGCTGGGGGGGGAAGTAATAATAAACATAACTACATAAAATTTTCCGGCCATGAATCTATGTTTTCACCCCCTTTAAAAGCGCATAGTTAGGACTCTGCCGCCCTCCCCCAGCACCTGTGCCTCGCCTTCCCTCAGTGACTGATGCGTAGGCCTCAGTGAGCCTTACATAGACTCCTCGCCCCTCCCCCCACAAGGCCTAGAACAGTTCTGTCTGGAGACGCCAGTGTTGCGTGGGTGACATGCTGCATCGAGCCAGGCCTCACACACCTCTGCCTTTTTATTTTTGAGACTGGATTTTTACTTTGTAACCTAATATTTAGAGGCAGGAGGCAGGGCACAGGTGGGGTGAAGTGGGGGAGGGAGGAAATCAAATGGGATACTGTCAGCATGGAGATTAAACACTGTAGGTGGAAAATCCTATTGTTTTTTGTTGGTATTTTATGACCTCTTTGCTAAGAGGTAAGGTCTTATTTGAGGGCTCCATTTGACGTTCCCTCTCGGAGACGACTGCTGTTGCTTGCAGTGCAGGTTGGCAACCTTATAACCACTAGGGTACCAGCTCCAAATCGCGGCCCATCTGTGTTCTGAACACAATTCCCTTCTGAATTCTTGTTCATGCTTAACCTGTTCCCCAGTATGACTTCATCATGCTATTTCCACCTACTCCTCTCACTTCTGTAGCCCCACAAAATAGTCTTCACTCTGAAACAAGGCTCATAGAAGATATGTTACGACACTCCCTTTTTCAGCTGTCTGGGAAGGTTCTTTTCCTTTCTCCGTCTGGCTTGCTGAACCTATGCAACTTGAGGAGGAAGAGGCAGGCCTTTGAGCTCCATCGCTGGGAAGGGCCTCAGCTAAGTGTCACTGTTGACTCAGGGCATTCTGTCCTGTGAGCTGCAGAAGAGGATGGACTCCCCCGCTGTCATCAAACTCACCCTTCCCGATTCCACCCAGTTTTACCAAGAAGACAGACACCTGCGGCGGCGGGGCCCTGGCCTGGTGGCCTGGTGGGCTTTGAGCTGCTACACACAAGGTCAGTGCCTGGAGACCCCCCTCCCCACCACTCCTTCTCAGGGAGAGATGAGGCTGTTTGCCCCTGCAAAGGTGTAGAGCGGTGGTTCTCCACCTTCCTTTCTTACCCGTCCTCGTGGTGGTGACCCCTGACAATAACATACTTTCGTTGCTGCTTCATCACTGTCAGTTTGCAGCTGTTAGGAATCGGGCGACCCCTGTGAAAGGGGTCATGACCTACAGGTTGAGAAGCACAGATAAAGCCTTTAGAACAGTGATTATCTGGTCTGTAAATTCGTGAGAGGACCCTGGTGATGCCATGGGGAATCATGCAGCTACTCACTACAAGCTGGGCCTTTTGAACCCACCAGTACCAGAGGAAAAGCCTGACACTGGGCTTCCTTGAAGTTCACAGTCCAGGGGCCCCTGAGGACCTCTGCCCTGCGCAGCTGCTGTGGCTCACAGCAACCAGATTCCTGGAAGATTGTAATTGGGGTGGCAGGTTATGGGGAAGGATATAGGATACACAAAACACAGACAGAAGTCCAAAAGCCCAGCTCTGGGGCCTTTAGGGAAAGGTCACAGGGCCTTGCATGACGTGTCACTGTGAGTGGTGGCCCTAAAGAAGATCCTGGGAAGAAGAGAGGAGGAGGGGGTTAGTAACCTGCTGAGCAATTAGAATGCGTCTAGTCCCAGACCTGTGACAGGACACACCAGCTGCTTCAAAAAGTTCCTGGGAACATAGAACTGGAAAATAATGGAGTTTTTCACAAACATTTTGAAGTCCTCCATCCCCCACCACCTCATGCAACCACACAGCAAACCTGGACGCAGGGTCCCCTTGACCCCGTGTCCAAGAGAGAGCTCAGAGAAGTGACGCCATGTGCACAAGAGCAGAGTTCGGTGCTCCCACCTGTGACCCCGAAGCCCCTGCTGTGTGTGTAACCATGCAACGCTACCAGGGCCTCTCAGCTCAGCAGTCCCACAGAGGAACGTTCGGACGAGGAGGAGGAGGGTGCTTAGAGGGCGAAAGCCATAGGTTCTAGAAAACTCAGCCATCCCCAGTGACTTGCTCCCCCAGAGTTCATATGGAAATGTGTCCAAATCCAGAATTTGAGCTGGGCTTTTTACTTTCCTGTTTTAGACATATGTGGTCCATGGAGAAAGATCCTGCAGCCTCTCTGGCACCTCCCCTTCTCCCAGCAAACCTTTCTCAGCTCCCCCAGGCCCTGCAACCACATCTTCACTGATCCCCGGTCTAGACCCTTCTCTTCTAGAACATTCTCCACCCAGCTACCAAAAAGAGCTTTCTAAAGCCTCTGCCTCCCCAAGGCATGGCCCGGCCAGGCCCTCCAACTCCCCCGGCCCTCAGTAAGTCTAAACCCTGGGCTCCGACCTTTGAAGCCCATGTGAGCTGTTTCCAGCCTCCTTCCAAGTTCGTGTTTCCAGCCACAAACATGCTGAGAAAGCCTTCTGTCACCTCTGAACCCTGCGCACTGTAGCACCCTGTCCCATCTCCCCAGAGGGGCCCCCCATCACCACTAGACCCTAGGGCCCAGCCTGCCTGCCTGTTCACTCCTGCTCCGTGCCACACCCCCAGCAGAGGTGCCTGACCTGGGAACCCAGAGGCTGCCTTCGCTTAGCCTGAGAGCATTCTGGACTCTTACTCTCAGCTCACCCCTCCCCTCCCCTCTCAGACTGTGACCCCCCAAGGAGTCGCAGCCCTCATCATATCCTCAAGGCCTAGCAAAATGCCCCGTACATTGTAAGCATGGTCATTTTGTTGGATTTATCTTTAACTGAATTTAAACAAAGAGCTAATGATGTCCACGGCGTCGTACTAATAAGATGGTCACTTTCATCTCTGATGTCGAGCTCATCTGGGACTACTCGGAGCATGGGGACCAGATCTTAATCATCTGTTTCTTTCCCGAGCCAGCCCCGGGTCTGGGACGGAGCCGCCGTGCAGCCAGTGGTTACTGAAGCAGTTAATTAATTGGAGCTGGAGCCAAACCAACTGGGGCTGCGAGGAGGAGGGAGAGAGAGCAAAGGAATTGGAGTTGAAGCCCTTGGTCAGCCCAGCACATTGTTTGGGGGGGGGGGGTTCTTTTTCCTCTCCCCACCACCCACACACCTGTACCAAGAAGCAGGCCAACCCCGGAGCCACACAGCTGCTAGGAAGTGGGTGGGGAGGCTGCCATGCTGGAACTGAGCTCTAAGTTCTTTCCTGCTCGGCCGAGTGACGAGGCCCCTCCCTGAGGTGCTGCTTCGGCCCACAGATGAGGGAACCTCACAGGATCCACACCTTCTGCCCCCCTCCCAAGGGACCCGTCTCTCTTCTCTCTGCCGGCTAGTCTTGCTGCCCCCGTAAGAGGCCAGCTCCCCAGAGCTCCTCGCTCAGCTCGCTTCAGCCGCTCCGAGATAAGGCAGTCTGCACTTGGACCCTCAGCTCAGCTTTCTCCACCGGAGAGCTCTGCAGCCCTGGGCTGTGCCGGTGGGGCTGAGGGGGGCGGTCTCGGGACTCGGTGCGTGGCCGCTGCCCCCGCCCCTGCCCCGGAGCTGGGTAACGGAATACAGTGAGCTCTTCACCGACAAGTTCCCAGCGCCTTGTGCTTCCATGGGGGGTCGCTGGAGGTGGGGCAGGCCACCCGCCAGGGTCAGGAAACTCAGCAGCATGGAGAGGGAAGGGAATTTGCCCACGGTTCTGCTGGAAACCCAGGAGCCAGAATTCACACCCAGGCAGTCTGCTCCAGAATTCCCGTTCCCCACGGCCTCCCGCCCCAGCCCTCGCCTGCGTGTCCTTCAGAGAGCCCCGGCTGCGCGAGGCCGCGTCCAAGCTGCCGGCCGGTGAGCAGAGCGTGGTCCGCTGTGCTTGCTTGCCCAGCCGCCGCCCTCTGGGGACTGTGGCGGTCCGGCTGTCTGCACAGAGCGCCGCGGTACATGTCACATGAGTGAATGGACCCCACCACCACCCTCCGAGATGGGGCGGGCTCTCCTGGTCCCTCAGAGCCTCCTTTCTTGCGGCTCCCTGGCATCTGTCCATCTCCAAAGCACACGATTGTTCCCACCGTGCGTGTCAAGCAGACCATCAGTTCATTTAAGTGCTGGCTTTCAACTGCCTTTTGCTTTTATGGAGATCAGTTTGATTTTGACTCATCCAGTCAGCACGTAGGCCTTTTGTTAAACACTGGGTATCTCTGCGCTGCCTTTGAATCAGACTCTCGGTTCGGGTGAGGTGGGCTGTGGAGGGCCCAGAGGAGGCCCCCAGTCCTGGGGTGAGCAAGGTTTCTGGGGAGAGAGGTAAGCCTAGCCCGGAGTCCTGGCCCCACTTGGCAGGCTGAAGTTCCAGTGGGGAGCAGGGAGGCCTCCTGCAGGATCTCGCGAAGTCTCCCCAAGGCCCCTGGAAATGGGAGCTGCCTCACTCAGGCACACACTAGTAACATTTGCAAAGGACTTTTTCTATGGAGTGGGCAACCAGGAGAGCCATACTGAAACTTCTCTCTGTGTTTGGGGAGTGGAGTGGAGACACATGTGAGAAGGACCAGGTGGGCATCCGGGAACTCTGAATATGGAGCCAGAAATGGCTTCCGAGGCCACAGTGGGACAGAGGCCGCCCCTCCCTCGCCCCCATGCATTTCCTGATCATCCTGGCTGGGCCTATGGAGGCCTGTCTTCATTTCAGCATTCCTGGACCCAGCAGGTCCACACAGAGGGTGAAGCTGCGGACCAGAGCAGGGAAGTGACTAGTGCACGGCCTCGCATCCTGGCATCCTGCGAACCACACTAAGTAGCGCCAATGAGAAACTAGCCTGTGTAGCTATCAACTACCTCCTTCTGTTTCTTCACATGAAAAGGGGGGGGGGGCCTGCATTGTATAAGAATGTCATAAACATAGAGGCAAAAAATGTGTTCTCGGAAATAAGAACTAAGTTTGAATAAAAGCTGCATCATTTTCTAGCACTGTGGCTTTGGGCAAGTCGCTTAACCTCTGAGTCTCCTTTTCTGAACTCCAAAGTGGGATGAAAATCAAACTCACTGCTATCAAATCGAGCCTGGTTCACAGCGACCCTATAGGACAGGGTGGAACGCCCAACCCCCCCCCCCCCACCTCAGTGCGTTCGCCAGACTGTAACTCTCACGGGAGTAGAAGGCCCCTCTTTCTCCTGAGGAGCATCTCCTGATGGTTTCCAACTGCTGACCTTGCACTCAGCAGCCCACTGTGGTTCCACCGCCCCCGGGGCACTTCTGAAGCGGATGAAGTATATCCTAAATAGAAACTGAACGTGAGTCCCAGACAACTGCTAGGCATACGAACCAAATCCCAAGCATTGTACTGCAGAGACAGACTTTGAAAGATAAACAACACAATAGTATATAATAAGTTATAAAGTATTGCCACTGGGGTTCCTGGTCATTCATGCATTTAGCCCACAGCACGGGGAAACTTGTCTCTGCAGTCAGGGGAAGGCGGCGAATGTCTCCGAAACACTCTTGTCTTCGTCTTATTAGGGTGGTCGCAAAAAGGGCCCATCCACACTTGGGTTTCTGAGATCTGCTGGGCAAGTTGAACTCAAGGCCGAGAGGAGGGCTCAGAAGGAGATGACTGCTGTTGTCTGGGAGTCCCAAGCAATAGTCTTGGTGGGATTTCTCAAAAGACACAGGGTGATCACATTTAGGAAGATGTTTGAAGAAAACTGAAAACTGGGCTGATGACAAAAACTCCCAGGAGAGCTGTATCCCCCCTGAAATCAGTGTCCCTTTTCATCCTGTGCTTTTTAACTGTGCTTTTATAGCTCGGTCATGAAGAAGGAGGCATTTATCATGCAGGCAGGTGGAAGAAGATGTGTCAGACAGAGGCACCCGCATGTGCAGGCGGGTAGAGGGGTGAAAGCATGGCCAGTCAGGAGATGGGGGTGTTTTTGCATCACAGAAGCATAGGCCTGCAAAGGGCAGAGCAGGGAGCTGATGGCAAAGGAGGCCAAGAAGTTGCTATGACAATGAAGTTGACTTATTCTGTGTCAACTGTCGCCTTTTACACTCACTCACTTAGCACTATCAAGACAATGCTGACTCACAGTGACCTCTAAGACGGAATAGAACTGCCCCCATGAACTTGAGACTAACTCTTGATGGGACTAGGAAGCCTTGTCTTTAGCCCTCACAGCAGATGATGGTTCAGAACTGCAGACCTTGCTGTAGTTAAGAACCCCCCATGCCTCCAGAGCTCCTAGAGGTTCATCGTGAGCACATTTAAATTTCTAACAAGTAAAATCAAGGCCTGAGCCCTGGTGGCGTAGTGGTTGTGCGCGGGACTGCGGCCCACTGGGATGGAGGTTCAATTCCAGCTCCACAGAGCAAAGGCTGGGCCTCCTACTCCCACCACCTGAGGGCAGTGATGCCTAAAATAAAAAAAAAAGAGGATGATGGCTGAGCCCCGGTGGCTTAGTGGTTGTGCGAGGGACTGTAGCCCACTGAGATGGAGGTTCAATTCCAGCTCACGGGAGCAAAGGCTGGGCCTCCTACTCCCATCACCAGAGGACAGTGATGCCCAAAAAACTAAAAAAAAAAAAAAAAAGGATGATAATAATACCCTAAGTTAAAGCATGTAGAGTCATCTAGAAGTGTACCTAGGTTACAGTAGTGCTATAAAAGACGCTATTTTTAAAATACACACAAAGGTACAGAATGATTGATTTTACTATCAAGGGGGTAGAAGAGCAAAGCAAGAGATTGACTTCAGTCTTTCTTTTTTTTTTTTTTTTTAATTAGGCATCACTGCCCGCTGGTAGGAGTGGGAGGCCCAGCCTTGCTGCTGCTGGATTTGAACTGCCAAGTCAGTCGGCTGCAGTCCCACACTCAACCACTACGCTACCGGGGCTCAGCCTGACTTCAGTCTTTCAATCTGTGAAAATATCTATTCTACAGTTAAAAAAAGAAAGAAAGTGTCAGACTGGGAAATAGCATGAGTGTCCAGTAACAATTACATTACAGTAACTAAGAAATAATCAATGCCACCCAGCACCTACCCCTTACCGGCTCCTCTCAGAACCCTGAGTCCTTGTGGTACACCGGCCTACTGCTCCCTAGTTCAAGTGTGACTCTGCAGGTACCAGGCTGGGCTTGGTGCTTCGTGGGAGTGGATACTCCCTGTGGGTGAGGTGAACGGCAGGAGAAAAGGCCTGAGTTCCCAAGAGATCTTGAGAACTTCTGGGCCACAGGAAGGTCTCTGAATTAGAATTCAGCAGTAGTTACCTGAAGTGTCACCATTTATCCCTAGCTCCCAGCTCCCTGCGGTCTTTCTAATGACAGCAAGAAGGTGCTGAGAAGGGAGTGGTTTCTCTCTCAGGGGAAGGCACAGGGAGGAAGCCCTCCATTCAGTAACTGACTCATACATGGCCCTGGTCAATGCTGTGTACTTACTATGGGCCAGACTCCTAGGGGGACTCCTGGGATCTGTGTTAGGGACCCTCCTCAAGAGGGTGACCCACTACAGAGAAGGAGATGAGGCCTAGTCAGGCTCCTGCTCAGCACTGTGGCCAGATGAGCAAGAGACATGAGCCAGGGGGGTTGGCAGGTTGTGAGGGCACAGTGTGGGCAAGGCTGGAGAAGCATAGGAGGGTGTGGGGGCTCAGGTCCAGCTGTCCCCAAGGAAAGTGGCTCCAGATGGGGAAGAGACGTGCCCCAGGGCATCTCCTCTGCCCCGGAGGCCTGCTGGAGGATGAGGTTGGAAACCTGCCTCGATTTCACTTGCTTGAATCACTTTCTTTTTTGTAAGATGCAAAAAGCGGTTATTCATCTCACACACACACACACACACACACACGCACACCCCTAGCTGGTGGACCCTAGGAAAATCACTTCCTCTCTGTGCCTCAGTCTCCTTGTATATGAATCAGATATGAAAAGGGTGACAAACTGACTTAAGGGGAGCCGAGTGGGGAGGCGCTGAGAAAGCGTGCTCACTCAGCCGGTACCTACTGTGCCTCTGAGGCTTCCCAGAGACCCAATCCTCAAGTTGACTGACAGGCCTCCACCATCTGTCCGTCCAGTCCGTCCACCCACCAGCCCAGGCACTGAACTTGACCTTGCCTTCGACACCCCACTCCCCCTGCAAGGAGAGGTTTTGTTAAAAGACTTGGGCTCCGAGGCTCCCGGGACGGGCTCGGCCGGAGCCAGCCTTGCAGCGCGGAGAGGGGCGGGGAGGTGGGTGATAACGGGGGAAGAAGTCGGGGCGGCCGGGGAGGCCCCTGCCCTCCTGGGTCTTGTTGCGGCTGCAGGCAGCGCCGGCCCCTCCCCGCTGGACGGCGCCCGCCCCGTCGCGAGGCCGTCTTGCCCGCCGCGACCCCCCCGCCCCCCCCCCCCGCCCGCGAGCGCCGACTCGGGCCGAGCCCAGAGAGGCTGGCGGCGCGGCGGCCGTCACACAGCGCGGGGGGCGCCGGGCGAGGGCGGGCCTGGGGCCGCGGCCGCGGCGCGCCGTTTGCCGAGCCGCTCGGGAGGTGGAGCCGGGGGGAGGGCGGGGGGGTCCCTGGCGCTCTGGGACCCGGGTCAGAAGCGCCGTCCCGCGTGCCCTGGCCTCGGCCCGGTCTCTCGGGAAGCGGCGGGGACGGCGCTAGGAAGCGCGCAGGAGTCGGAAGCTCCCGCCGGCCCGAAGCCCCGCCGCGGTGAGCCGGCGGCCGGGGGACGATCCCATTAACGCCGAGGCCGGGAGAGCGCCCTGGGAGACGCTGGGGAACCCGAGGCGGAGGGAGGCCGCGCCGGCGAGGAGAGCCGTGACTGCATAGTCACGGCAGGGCCCGGGGTCGCGCCCGACGCCACGCTGCGAACGCGCGCAATTGCCCTCAAGCACTTTCCTGACGCCAGTTTAATTCCAACTCGCCAACAGGTTTCCTCCGGTGGTTTTGTGTTTGCTTTTCTTTTCGGGAACTGGCTTGAAATGTTCTAACGTATTTTTATTTAGAAAATAACCATGATACTCTGAAGGGAGGGGGGTGGCTGGAATCAGGAACATGGAGAGGGTGTTTTTCTTCCAACTCGGACAAAACGGCCATCACTCGAGCAGTGGCGCCCCGGGCCGACGTATTCTCCCAAAGCGACCAGAAAGGCTGGCAGCCACCTGAGGCTGTGGCCTGAGGATCTAGTCAGCACCAAGGCGGTACTTCCTGCCAGTGGCGAAAGGGTGGTCGTTCAGGGGTGCTGTGGTAATTGGCTAATCATTTGGGGGGAGGGATTAAGATACAAGCCTACTTCACACCTTCCTCGAAAATTGATTTCCAAAGGAATTAAAGATATAAACAGTGCCGAAAGGCTCGTATAAAATATAAGTGAATGCTTTTGGAGAGTTGCGTTTGGAAAGTCCTAGGGGAGTATCATACTGTAAATCAAGTTGAAAAAGAAAAGTCATCCGCTTGGTGATATAAAGTTTTAAACTTCTGTAAAACAACGATCAAAGAGTATAATCCAATCAAAGGAGCAAAATATAAAGAAATGCTTGTAGTACGCGTAGCAGATTAAAGACAGTAGCCGTCTTTCATATAAAAAAACAGTCATTACGAATTAAGGCTAGGCAAGGCGCTTTGGGGTTTAAAACTAAGCAAAGGATATACACAGCCACACACTTGTGATCGTGACATATAGGAAATACTGTTATTCCTGCTTGAAGCGGCTATGAATTTAAAAATCAGCAAGATGCATGGTTGTGGTTGCCGAATGTGTTAATCGAGCCAGTCTTTTCTGGGACTATGAGACAGTTATTAAAAATTTGCATTTAAAAAAAATCGCCTCTGTCCAAGCATTCTTATTTCCAGTCACTTGTCACACAGACATACTTAGGCAAATTCACCAAGAATATTCATTGTAGCAATGTTTATTATGGCCAAAATTAGAGATGAAATATCTCTTAATAGGGTTACATAAATTAGGGTAGATACAGTCCAGGAAATTTTCAGCATGCCTTTAAAATATGAGGAAGATCTAAATCAACATGAGAGATGTTTATCATATTTGTAAACCAAGCAAGCAGCTAAAAGTAGGTTTTTGTCAATGTGCACCCACAGGTAAGGTTCAAAGACACATTGTAAATCTGCTTTGCTGACTTGTCTCAAGCGCTTCATCAGAACCGACGACAATGGTTGCCTTTGGGAGTTCTCCCCTCTCCTTCAGGGGTCCCCCTCCTTCCCCCAGACCCCAGGGCCAGGGGCTCCCAATGCAGCCCTGCCCTGTGAGGTCATGGGTGGGTGCCCTGTTGGCCGAGGAACTTATTTGAAAGGGCCGCTCTGGATGGCTTCACCTCAGATCCCCAGGCCTGGGGCCGGCGCTCCTGGGCGCTCAGCAAACCCTGTTGCGCGCTTGGATAAAGACCGGGAGCCTGCGCGCGTCGATGAGTGGGCCGAGAACCCAAGGCCATCGAATGCAGCAGCCTCCAGGGCTGAGCCTCCCAGCCCCAAAGAGAAAGCGGGGCAGCATAACAGGGTTTCCGCCTTCCTAGAGGCTCAGCTGCATGTGACCCCAACAAGTCAAGTTGCCCCCCGCCCCGCCCCCGACCTTGGCCGTCTCTCCGGTGAAGTAGGGACGTCACGGGGCCGCACGCCTAGAGCCCCTGCACGCCCGGGCTGAGCGGAGTGGGTATACAGCAGGCGCTCGCTTGATAGGAGTAGTAAATGGGCGCGCTGCGAGCAGTTGCCCCAACTCAATTGCGCCCTACCGGAAAATGTTGGAGCCCGGGGATCCGGCGACACTGGGCGACTGCGGCCCCTCGGCCGGCCGGGCTGGGATCCGAGGGAGGCCTGCGATGGCTGCACTCCATGCGCTCGGGCCTGGGGCCGCGCCCTCCCAACTCGGTGCGGGGCGGAGAGGCTGAGCGCCGCGGGCTCGGGGGAGGGTGGGTGCCGGAGCAGGCTGGGCCCGAGGCCCCTGGGGCGCCCAGCCTTTGCTGCAGCTGGGAGCGTGCGTGCGTGCGTGTGTGTGTGTGTGTGTGTGTGTGTGTGTCGGTGAGGGCGCCTGACACTCCTGGATTCCGAGGCAGACCGGCGTCGGTGACTCTCAAGTGGGACCAGCCGCTTGGCTCGGCGTCCTCAGTCTTCTCACCTGCACAGTGGGGCGGCGGACCTCGCCCCACAGAGGATGCGGCCATTAAGCGAAGCCTGCGAGGGCCACCGCGCCCAGAGACCGAGAGTCACCGAGTTCTCTTTCGGGCTCCCGAACCACGCGGGGCCCCAGAGAGCCGCGGCCCCGACGGCCGCCCACGGGAGATGCGGGGCGCGGCGAGGTGGAGGCGGGCCAGCCGGCGGCCCCCCCCCTCCCCGAACTGCCGGCTTCTCCGCCTTCGCCCCCACTGCGCGCGCCCCTGGGTCCCAAGGAGCCGGGTGCGGGCCTGGCGGAGGAGAACGTCGTCGGTGCCGGCGTGGGAGTGCGAGTACTCGGCAGGTGTCCACGCGCCGGCTCTGGGGCTCCGGGGCACGGCTGCCGGTGCGGCCCCAGCACCTGGCCCCGAGCACCTGGCCGCCCGCACTGGCCCCGGCCCGGGTCCCGGCCCGGCCCTGCTTCCCGAGTGGCTGGGCGGGAGAGTTTCTGCCAAACTAACGGAATCCGGGTGCCGGGAGGGGCGGGGCGGGAGGGGGAGATTCCGTCCCGGAGCCACCGGTTTGGGGATAATTACTTTTAATGTCAGAAAGATTTAGTTTAATATCATCTCTATTAGGCTGCTGGGAGGGTAATTAAACGCGCCGCGCCGCAGCCGGCAAACAGATGGCGTCTGCTTGCTCTGAGGCCGCTGGCAAACAGCACAAAAGTCAGCGCCTCGCGGGGCCCCGCCGGCGCCCCTGACCCTGCACCCACAGAGCGCCACCGAAGCTTCGCCTGGGGCCCGAACTCCAGGCTCAAAGGGGTTCCACTGGGGCTGCCCCCCTTTGTCCCTCAATCCTGCCTGGGTGGAGGAGGGAGGTGGGAGTGAAATTCGATCCCATCGGACACTTGGGTCGGGGTGGATTTACGTGATTGGGAGCGTGTACACACACACACACACACACACACACACACACACACACACACACACACACCCCTATCCGTCCCAGGCACAGCGGAGGCCTCAACAAATCATTTCGGACTAAAAGGAAGTGCGTGACTATGCACCTGTGCGTGTAAGGACCCCTCCTCTGCCCTTAGCCACCTCATTTGACCTTCAGGCCTGTGACTTTCTCTGCAGGGGACAGACACAGTCCCCAGGAGGATTCTGGGGCTGGGGAAGGTCCCACCTTTGTGGATAAGCACAAGGACCATAGCGTGAAGGTGTGTTCATGTCTGGATGTGCAGTCACTTAAGGGGGAGTCTGTGAGCATCTGCTCATCAACTCAGTCCGAGTGGAGATGTCCCAGAGAAGACTGGCTTAGGAGCCCGCCACGTGGTCAATGCATCGTTCTGGGGGGTTCCACTTGTGTGGGAGACAAAGGTATGAAGTGAATGCCGGCTTCCAGGCCTCACTATGCAAGGTATGAGGGATGTCCCATGTGGCTGAGGTGTGAGCTTTTGTACAGGCATGACGTCACACTCAGGCCTGGGGTCCTTCGCTCTGGGCACGTTTTCCCTAGGGCTGGTAGCACTGCCAATATCCCAGACCCTCCAACTACGCTAATTTATTCCTAGGGGGCCTAGGAAAGTCCAGGATCCCTGCCCCCTGGACAGATCAGGAAGGTTTGCGCCCCCACAGCACATTCAAATCTAGCGCAGAAGCGACCCAGCCTGCTCCTCCGGGCCTGGGGAAAGGTGATAAGTCTCACTGTGGGGCCGTGACCAGAGAGAATAGTGGACAGACCCTGTCTCTCCAAAAGAAGGCTCTCCTTACACTTCCAAAAGAGAGTTGCGGGTTCCTGAGGGTTCTCACCCACATGGCTGTGGGAACCTCATGTCGGCCTTGCTCCAAGCACCAAGTGAGCTATAGTTCGGCAGATATGTATAGCTTACTTTGTTCTGGTTTTAAAACAGTTTCAGAAAATTCTGCCCAACCGAGAGAGCCCTGGGAGGAGGCGACTGGAGTCGCTGAACAGAACCCAGGCCCTGCGAACATGCTGGGAGAATCCGGAGCACTGGTTTTGTAGCTATCCTTGGCTGAGTAACCTCGGTGATTTGCAGAGCAGCCCTGCACCAGGGGGTGGGGTGGGGGATTATAATCCCCAACCTGTGCCGGAAACTTTCACCCCTAAACATGTTTTGGGGGCCCAATGAGTGTAATTTGCTGGAAACTGCCGGTCAGGTGTCTATGGCCCCAGGTCTGATCAACTTTCTGGAAGTTCCCAAACCAGTCTCCTAATGCACCCTCACTCCATTCCCCGGAGTTGATTCTTTCTTGAGCGCCCACTGTGGGCTTCCCAGGAGAATCAGGCTCCACAGTCTGTAGGAGGACCCGGGTGTGTGTGTGTGTGTGTGTGTGTGTGTGTGTGTGTGTGTGTCTTACTTTCCTCCTCCAGATTGCAACTCCAGGTCACCATCAGCTGGGTTGGGGCTGGGTTGGCACCGCAGGGCCCAGTAGCGGTGCCAGGCAGGAGAGAAGGGGCAGCGTCCAGAGGCCTGGCTTCCGGACGGACCCGGCAGAGTCTGCCCGCCCAGCTTGTCCCCACCCTGGGTCACAGCCTAGCCCAGGAGGGTCCACAGAGCAACTGGGAAACACCAACAGGAAGTGGCAGGCGAGTCCATTTTCCTCACTAATTTAACGAATGTTCCTTACTCCGAAGGAGAAAGATAGAGAAAAAGTGAGAGAGAACATGAGAACCAGAAAAAAAGATGAAGAGAAAATTAGAAGGAACAAATTGAGACGCAGAAACTGAAGGCGCCCCCTCTCCAGGGCAGCGGCATTCATTCCAGATGTTGCCATTCAAAAGGGAAACAAAATCCGAAGCCTGTTACCTCCACTGCAGACCGAGCTGTTCCTTGGGGATGTGACGTCAGGGCCAGGAGAAGAACGCGAAAGTTAACACTGCGCCCAGGGTCCCCGCGGCGACCTTGTGTCTTGCGGAGAAGTATGGACCAATGGACGCTCGTCCTGCGTCCAAAAAGCTCTAGGAAGACAGAATGACTAGTTTTTACATTTGTTAAAGGATTTTTTTTTAAAGGCTTGTAGTAAATTGAAACCTCAGGAGGGTTAAAAAAAAAAAGAGTCCACCACCACGTGGAATAAATCAGTTTGCTGGAGGAATAAGGACAGAAAAGAGCCAGTGGAACCGAAGCTGGGGGCTGGGGGGCGGGCTGGAAACGCACCTCTTTACTCCTACCTAGGATTGCCTTTAAAAACAAAACCTCCCACAAATCACACTTACCCTCCATGATGTCTATCGTATCAAGACGTTTAAAATAAGGAAGCGAGCTTCAAAGGAACCCGGAACGATCCCCAAACCACAGCCCACAACGACCCTGGCACATCAGACGAGGGAGCATGCCTTAACAGCCAGGAGAAGGCAGGAAAAAATTGTCCTGGCATTTATGCCATTAACACCCTCCCTTCCCCACCCCTAGGCCCCGTCCCACCCCCACGCTGTCCACGGTAATTGAATTGTCACCTGCCCCCATCCTGCCCCCAGCCGCCAGGGCCACTTGGGAAGCTTGGCCTTGCCAAGCGCCCCCAGCCAGTGACAGAGACGCAGCGGAGCCCGCGCCCCCAGAAGCCGATGAGTTACACGCGTCGACGTAGAGAGGCGCACCGGACACGGTAATTAGGCGCAATTCACACGCTCTCGGGCGCGCGGAAACTACTTGTCACGGTATTTTCGACGCTCCTCCTCGCCCGCTTTTTTTCAACTCCTTCCTTAGCGCGCCCCCGCCCCTCCCCGAGGTACGCAGGGAAGCTTTTGGAGTTTCGAATCTTTCGGACACTGTAGATTGCGGGGCTCCCCGGGCGCGGGCCCGGCCAATCAGAGCGCCGTCTGCCTCCCCTGGCCAATGGCAGGCGCCACATTGTTGTCCAATTCTGTCTAATGGAGCCCTAAGGAGCAACAATAGAGCGGGCGAGCGGCTCATTGAGAGTCTGGCAGCGCCGGGCAACTGGGCCCTGGCTGCGCGCGGCGTCCGGCGCGCACCTCCGAGGGACACGGCGCGGCGAGGGCCGGGTGGCGGGTTCCAGCCCGCTAGCCCCCAAGCAGACCCCCAGCTTCGATTTCCGACGGGAGGGCTGGCCTGCGCGGCACTCTGAAGGGGTCCGGAAGTTAGGACATGGTGACCGGAGGAGGGTGACGTGGTCAGGTTAGGGGCCGGGGGCAAGGGGAGAGGCCAGAAGTACCAGCGAGCGGAGCTGGGAGGCGCGCGCGGCGCCGGCGGCGGCGGCGGAGGAACCCGGAGCCCGAGGCAGGTAATTGGGGGCCGAAGGGGCAGGTGAGGAACTGAGCTAGCCGGCCTGAAGGCCCCTGTGGGACAGGCTGTGACCCCGCCGGCCACAGG
>PVJH01031909.1:0-23247 GCA_004026705.1 Nesogale talazaci
AATATCCTTCCTAGCAGTGGCTCCTCATGCCTTCCATGCCTTCCAGACTAACATAGGTACCTCGTCTATCAGAGTACATTACCTTTGCCTTCATATAAGTTACCATGGTTGTCGTGGGGGCACTGCTTGATGTTTATCTTCTGCACTTGCAGTAAAAGCTGCATGATGGGAGGCAGTGAATTTCTTATGGGGATTGACATAAAATCCAGTTTATCTCATGCTGGTGAATCAATGAAGCAAAGAAGGAAGATACTTTTTTTACCAAAATATTCTAAACAACTGATGAGTCCTTTATATGTTCGAGAAAAGAATAACTGATCATGTAGCTTAGTGGAATAAAGCAGCATAGCGTATGCTGGTGTATGGGTAGGCTATTTGTTCTTCTTGATTGAGCTTCTATAGCAGGAAACCCTCTGCAAGAAGTGATGTTCAATATGGCAGCCCCTAGCCAGCGGAGCTTATTTAACATAGAATTAATACAATGAAAATAAATAAAAACTCAGTTCCTCTGTGTATGTGTATAGTTTTGCTGTAGTAGAGGAGAAGCTTCATAAAGTTGGGAACGTGGACTGTTTTGTGAGTTTCTGTTTCCCTAGAATAGTACCTAGCTTATGGTAGCAACTAAACAGTAGCAACTAAATAAGTACTTTAGTACTTATTGAGCATAATCAAGTGGCTGCTTTATTTCTTTTTGTGCGTGGCTGCTTTATTGAACAGTAAAGACAAAGAATAATCCCACCATGTTCAAAAGTTTTATTAAATAGCTTTGCTGTAAAAGTTTAAAGTGGGGCTAAGTCCTGGTGGCATAGTGGTTGAGTGTGGGACTGCGGCCCATGGGCTTGGCGGTTCAAATCCAGCAGCGGCTCTCCAGGAGCAAGGCTGGATAGCTCCCACGACCACCAGAGGGCAGTGATGTCCCTCAAAAAAGTTTAAAATGTCCGTGTGTGTGTGTGTGTGTGTGTGTGTGTGTGTGTGTGTATTCAGGAGAGACCAACCCCTGAAGAAGGACATAATGCTTGGTAAAGTAGCAGGACAGTGAACAAGAGGAATAATTGGGAAAGTTGGACTGATGCAGCGACTGCATCAAAGGGCTCAGATATAAGAACAGTGAGACTGGCACAGAACTGTGCAGTGTTTGCTTCTGTAGTACAAGAGTCGGAACTAATTCAACAGTACTTAACATATACAACATGGGTGTATGTATACCACACACATAACACATATATGATATTTATACCACCCACCACATTTATGGTACTTATGGTACATATACCATATACGCCCTTGTGGTACAAGGGTCACATTGGCCTATGTTCTGCAAGGTGGGAAGCTGGAAACTACCAACACCTCTGGGAGAGCAAGACTGGGCTTTCTACTCCCATTAAAAATTACAGTCTTGGAAACCCACAAGGGGTAGCTATGAATCAGCAATGACTCAAAGGTAGTAAGTGTGGTTGGTTACACCACATTCATGTGGTCTGTATACGGTATGTATATATACATATTCTATATATGCATATGCTTCCTATGTGTTCTTAAGGGGACTCTGTGTTTGAGGGAGTGAAAAAGTGCAATACCCTGTTTTCCAAAATGTATCGGAGCAATGATCTAGACATGGAAAAGGAGCCTCACTTGCCAGCAGATGAAACAAGAAGTCAGACTTGCTCTTGCACAGCTAGCGACTGATGTGGAAAGAACCACTTCTTGGAGGACTTCCGGCAGGCCTGCTGCTCCAGCGAAGCTGTCAGCACCTTGTTGTCTGTTGCCTTTGCTTCTTAGTGTCATTTAGTACCATCTCTTTGTATTGATGTATAAAGCAGAAGCGTAACCAAATCCGTCCTAGACTATAGTTATATACCCGAACTTCAGAGAGCTTTTTAAAAGGACTTCTATAAAACACCATGTTTTCAAAATATTACCTATAATAAATTTTGCCTGTAGACCCACATAAAAACCAAATTTCTATTTTCTTTTCTGATTAAGTCCACCTTTTCCTTTATTTTTTCAGGCTTGGAATTTTCTTAGTTGGGATCTTCCAAAGTTTCTTTAGCAAACGTAAATTTGTTCCCATCTCTCCATAATCTGCCAGTCCTGCTGGCTCAGTCTTTAAAGCAGGAAACCCTGCCTGAAAGGCTGTGGGTGTAGACTAGAGGGGATAAGAGAGGGAGACTTGTGGAGGACCACTAGGCAACTCCACAAATTCCCAGCTCAACAGGTGGGGAACAGGGATTTTTCTGTACTTTGGGGATTGAGTCCTCATGCATCAGTATCTTCTCTAGCCTTTGAGATTTTCACTAGCCACTGAGATTTTCTTAGGAGACACCCAGTGACAATGGTGCTTCTGTGTTCCTCTTGGGTGTGTAGGAAAGCATGCAGGTAGAATGGGGCAGTGAACTGTATCCCCCAAAATGGTTGGGACAGAACCAGCGGTTTCCTGTGGACCGAGGACCGTGAGGACAGGGAAGGGAGGGCTCAGAGTGGGCGCAGTGGGGCCCGGAAAGGACGGAAAAGGCGAAGTGTCCAGGGCAGGAGGACCTGGGGCGGGGCAGAGTTGGGAAGGGTCACGCCAGGACGTAACGGGCAGTGGGCCGGGGACGAGGCCAAAGCGGGTGGCTGCCGGGGGCTCGGGGACCCGAGCTCCGCCGGTGAGGTCAGCGGAGCCGACGCTCGGAGAGTCGGGCAGCGCGGGCCCGGTTGCAGGGTGTGGAGAGGTCGGCTTGAGGGGCGGGACAGGACGGGAAATGGGACCGAGAGCCAGGGCCTGGGGAGGAGGGACAAGGGGGCGTCGGCCCTGGGCGCCGGAGGCGGCCCGACCGGGATCGTTTCCTTCCGGAGAGGAGGCCGGCTGGGGACCCTGTCAGGCGCGGCCGGGGGGGCGTCCAAGGGCGGGTGACGGGGAAAGACCGCGGCCCGCGCTTCCCGGGGCGGGCAGCCCGGGTGCTGGCGGCTCCTCCTCCGGGCCCGTCCCGAGCAGCCCGGCGGCGGGGGGGAGCGGGAGGCGGAGAGCGAGGGCGGGAGCTGGGCAGGAGGGCGGAGGGAGGGACCAGGCGCGCCAGTGACAGGGTGGCAGCCGAGGAGCGGACGCGTTGCCGCCGCCGCCGCCGCCGCCGCCGCCGCCGCTCCACCTCCTCCTCCTGCAGCTCCTCCAGCTGCCGCCTTCGCCGCCGCCGCCGCGGCCGCCGCCGGGAGAAGTTTCACTCCCGACCCTCGCTCCGAGCCCCTGCCGGGCAGGGAGCCGAGTGCGCGGGCCGCAGCGAGCGCGGGCGGCGGGCAAGGCGCCGGGAGCGCGGGGACCCCGAGCCGGCGCCGGCGGCGGGCTGCGGCCGGGGCTGGGGGCGCGGAGACGGAGGAGGGGCGGGTGCGAGCCGGGGGGGGACCGGCGCGCGGCCCCGCGGCCGCCCCGTGAGCGGCTGCGCCCCGGGCAGCCGCGATGGCCGTGCGCTCCCGCCGCCCGTGGATGAGCGTGGCGCTCGGACTGGTGCTGGGCTTCACCGCCGCGTCCTGGCTCATCGCGCCCAGGGTCGCCGAGCTGAGCGAGAGGAAGAGACGCGGCTCCAGCCTCTGCTCCTACTACGGCCGCTTGGCCGCGGGCGCCGGCGCGCCGCAGCCGCTCCCCCAGCCCCAGCCCCGGCCGTGGCTCGAGCCGTCGCCGCCCCCCGCGCGCCCGGAGCTGCAGGGGCAGCAGCCCCCCCAGGCTGCGCCCGGGGCCACCAATGTGCGGAGCAGTCCCTGGCAACCGCCCCCCCCGCTGCAGCAGCGGCGGCGGGGACGCGAACCCGAGGGCACCCCGGGGCTCCCTCGCGCCCCGGCGGCGGAGGGAGAACCCGAGGAAGAGGACGGGGGCGCGGCTGGACAGCGACGAGGCGGCCGGCCCAGGAGTGGCCAGAACGGCAGCGGGGATGGGGGCGCCGCCGCCCCGAGCGCCAGACCCCGGGACTTCCTGTACGTGGGGGTGATGACCGCGCAGAAGTACCTGGGCACCCGCGCGCTGGCGGCTCAGCGCACTTGGGCGCGCTTCATTCCCGGCCGCGTGGAGTTCTTTTCCAGCCAGCAGCCTCCCGGCGCCGGCCTCGGCCAGCCGCGACCACCCTTGCCCGTCATCGCGCTGCCCGGAGTAGACGACTCGTACCCGCCCCAGAAAAAGTCCTTCATGATGATCAAGTACATGCACGACCACTACCTGGACAAGTATGAGTGGTTCATGCGTGCGGACGACGACGTCTACATCAAAGGTGACCTCCCCGCGCCGGTGCTCCCCCGTGCACGCCCCCCTCCCCCGGACTCCCTTCCCCGTTACCCGCCCCAGCCCCTGCCCAGCCCGGGCGCTGCCAGTCCGCCTGCACGTGCCCCGGGGCTCCCGCTGACTCCAGCTTGCGTGGTCCCCACCCTTCACCCCTGCCCACCCTGCCTCGTCTTCTCCTGCATGGCTCCTTATGGGCTGGATCCTTCCCACACCTGCCCAGCCTCCTGGAGTCTGGCTGCCTTGGTTTCTGGGAAGCGCTGTCCACTCCTCTTTTCCGTGTGGGGAGGTGTGGAAAGGGACCCCGGGGCGAAACCAGTAGCCACGCTCTTGGAGCTCCTTGGAAAGCCGGTGATGGCCATAGTTTCCTAAAGAGGTCCAGAGGGGTGTGTCCTCAGTGGGGGAAGGGAAGACTCAGGCTGCCCGGGCGAGCGAGACTGGATGTCTGGTTTTCTTTCTTTATTCCTCCACCGTCGTGTTTTGCTTAGATCTAGCACAGCTTTCGAACTGGTGAGATTGGGCGAGGACTCGCCTTTGCCGTCCCAGCGCTTTTCCTGCTTAGTAACGCGACTTGCCACGCACTGGCAGCCCTCCGAGTCCCGCTGTGTTCCAGCGCTTACCTCCTTTCCGCTGCCACGGGGTAACATCCAGCCCCCCCGCGGTCACCCCAGTAAAGGCCCCAGAGGATGGGAATTGGTTTTGAGGAGGGAAACGCTCCCGCGAAAGATCCTGGGAGTTCCCAGCTGTCTAAGCTCCCCTGAGGCTCGGTTCCTTTCCTCTCCTCCACCTCGGTGGCTTTGGCGATAACGGAAGACTGGAATTTCTCCCTGAACCACCAGCAGCCTCTGTAGGAGAAAACTTTTCTTGTCAGTTTTAAAAGAGGCGCGGTCTGTTACCTTGAATGTGGGCGGTTCGGGCAGGGAATTTCTAAACTCAGCCAGAGCGAAGTTCTCCCAGCTAAGGACTACAGTCTTCCTTTGCCAACCAGTTGTCAGAGTTGCTGGGGGCATAGCCGGCTGTACTAGAGGAGCTATCTCTGTGCTGGGCACCTCCCCTGAGCCAAGGGGTGGGCTGAAGTCCTGAGCTGCCTCATGCCTCTTTACCTGTGCGCTTTTAACATCTGCCTTAACAGATAGTATCTTTCACTGGACTCCAAAAAAACTCGTCTCGTTTTGGTACAAGAGTGACCGTCTAGATTGCATGGTGTGGGGGTGGGAGGAAAGCAATCATCACAGGATTCCTGGTAAATGAGAATTGGGTCCAAACATTATGGTTTGTTAATGATTGTGTAATTAATAATACAGTTTTTAATGGTTGCATAGCTAATACAATACAGTTCAGGGTTTGGGCCAAAAGTGGGGTTAGTAGTGGTGCTTGTGGTGGTGGACTTCCATGATATTTTCGGTGTGCTTTTCGTTCTCATTAAGTCACACAAATGCTTCCTATTTGTCGTTTATTACACTTTGAAGAGACTTTCTAAAATGCATTAATGGCATGAGCTGCTGTCATTTGTTTAGTGTTTTGGATGCTCTGAAACACTGAAATGCCATATTCTTTCCATGTCTATTGAGAATGAAAGGCACTTTGTATTAACAACCTGTGGTCGACTGCAATTCATGGTATCCAGGGCATGTGATCGTGATAATGACTGCAGATGCCACAGTATCCCGTGAATACAAAGAAGGTGTTTCTATTTATCCCAATGTATTGCTGTGCTGAATACTGAATGTTTTCCAACTGCTCTAGCCACACATTTTTATTTAAAAAATTGCTACCTAAAAATCTATCCAGCTCTAATTGAAATCAACAAAAATGTTTGTGTGTATCAAATAGTGTCTTCCTAAGTTAAGCTTCAAGAAAGATATTTCTTTCTCACTCACCCTTCCCACTATATATGTTTGCATAGGGTCACTGTGAGTTAGAACCAGAAACTACACTGAGGCAGTAGGTTCTGGATAGTTTTTTGTTTGTGTGTGTATGGGGGGGGGGCGCGTGAGAGGTGGGTGCTACGACTAATATCTATTAGATAAGGATAATGCACTATCATTACTTTGCTTGAAAAACAAAACAAAAGAGACCTGAGATTGTGAGACTCTTTAGAGCTTTGCAGTGATCTTCACCCAAAATTAGTAAAATTTCATTGTGATTCAATAGTTCTATTTTTTAAGTAAAAGCGTATTGAAAGCATTTTCTTTTCTATTGTGAAAGACATATGGAGAGTCTAATTAAATTTCTGTCCATTATTTTGTGCACTGTGCATGATTTCATAATTAGGTAAAGGAGTGATCATTGCCTTTCTTTTTGTAGGTGATAAATTAGAAGAGTTTCTGAGATCATTGAATAGCAGTAAACCGCTGTACCTGGGACAAACTGGTCTGGGAAATACTGAAGAACTTGGAAAGCTGGGCCTGGAGCCTGGGGAAAACTTCTGTATGGGAGGACCTGGCATGATTTTCAGCCGAGAAGTTCTCAAGAGGATGGTGCCACACATCGGTGAATGCCTTAGAGAAATGTACACAACTCACGAAGACGTGGAAGTGGGAAGGTGTGTTCGACGCTTTGGTGGGACTCAGTGCGTCTGGTCTTACGAGGTAAGTCATGAACTGCGATGAAAATATTCTGTCTTCCATGTTTGTGTCTTTTCACACACTGGGGCAATGGTTTCATTTATTATCTCTGTGTTTCTTTATTTGCTTGGAAATGATAGCTACGGTTATGGAATCGAATGATTGTGGGAAGACAGCTTTCGTAGTTGTCCCAAGGCCTGTCGGAGACTTTGTCATTAGAAAGACCAACGACTTTAGCAAGTTTTTACATATGATCACATCCCTGGAAGATGTAATTTCTTTTTATATTTTTATAGTTGGGTATTCATCTCTCATCTCTAAAATAAGAACTGCTTTTATTTTCCTGATTTGTAGCTTTTTGTATCTGGCTGTTCTTATTTTTATTTTTTTTCCTTCCTTCTTTTTTCTTCCTGTGGTGTGTTTTAAAATACATAATTGTTTTAAATAGTTAAAATTTGACTTTTCTTTGAAGATTTTCATGTAGGTGGCTTAACTTATTTCTTTTAAAGCATAACATGCTGATTGCATACCACTTATGAGTTCATCATCCAATTTTAACCACACTTTCTATGCGAGGACCTTGGGACCTCTACAGAGAATGAGCGAGCTGTAGACAATGTAAATGTTTTGGAAGTGTTAGTAGCTCCTGAACCTTTTGACTGGTTCCCTCATATTTGTGGCTCTCTCTCTCTCTTTTTTATTTTTGCTATTTCCTGAGTTGTGAGTGTGGTTATTGTAGTCATTTGTTTTATAAGAAACTATGAGATACTCCTCCTTCTAATACTGGTTTTGAAAAGGACTACAATTTCATTTAAAATAGTTTTATTAAAAGATCATCTTAGTAAAATTATTTAATTTAGATGGTGTATTTTCAGCTTGTTCAATGCAACTGACATTGGTGATTACAGAATGTGTATTTCATACCTTCTGGGGAAGAATAAAAAATATCTTGAACAGCATCTATAAATAAAGTTAGTAAAATAAATTGGCAAAGGAGTGATATCCGAACATTTTATTATTACGGGTATGTTCTGTATTGAGTAGGTCAATTTGACACAGCCAATTAAGAAAAGATGAATCCCATATTTCATTTTCCATATTCCTTGTTTTGTCTGGATTTTAAGGCACCTGGAAAGATTGCTTTGTGGCATCCACTGTGGGTTTGTGTCCTCAGTTCAGATGGTATTTTACATTCTCGCTATATAACCAAAGAGGAAGTTCATCATCAATTTTCTTCCCATATTTTTTAAAAGAACCACTTGTGACAGAATTTTTAAAATGAAGCTTCCTTTGCGTGTATCTTTTATGTATCTCGAGTCTTTGTTTTTTTTTGTCTTGAGAAGTGTTCTTTCACAGTTGAGAGCATTGTTGTGGGAACCTGTCCATAATTGGGTGATAGTATTATTATTTTAAATTTCTAAGTAGACTTGATTGAATATGAAGAGGATTATGTAAAATAGTAAGTATATACTCTGCATTTTGCTTTAAATGTAAACTATTATATTTAATGTAATACAAAAACTGGGAATTTTCTAGCATTCTTTCCTACTAAATTGGTCTATTTCTTCTGTTATGCCTACCACATTAAGCATAGTATTTAAAGGAAAGAAAAGAGACACTAAAGTTGGATTGGGTTTGAATCTCAGCTCTACCCTTTATAAGGGAGTTTCAAATGTTGTTGGAAATATGAAATTAAAAGATAAGGGAACTTTTTGAAACTCCCCCCTCTCCCACCTTATATTAGCTTTATTGTCTTTTGCAAGTTACTTCTCTGAACCTCTTTAATTCAACTTAAAAAGGAGATTTTAATAGTGTATGTTTTCATAGACTTAGGGAAATACTAAATGAAATAATCCCTTTCAAGTCCTTAATATAGTGTCTGATAAATGTTATTAGTTTTGCTTATGTACTATATTTTATCACCTATATTATGTGAGGGTGAGTAAAAAATGTTTCCACAAAATCCTTTTGTTAAGAGTGGTTGAATTAGTTCCAATCTGATTCATAGCAACCCTAAATACACCAGGACAAATCCTCCTGTTCCTCCGCCCAGGTTTTGTTATATTTGAGCTCATTGTTGCCATCATGCTGTCATTCCATCTTGCCAATGATCTTTCTCTTCTTGGCTGGCCTCTGCTCGGCAAAGCACGGTGCCCTTTTCCAGGGACCTGTCCTGCTTGACAACATGTTCAATGTCTTATGCCATCCTTGCTTCAAAGGAGCATCATGGTGTCCTCCTTCCAGGACAGCTTTATTGGTTCTTTCAGCTGCTGATGGTACTTTGGCAGCCAAATATTCTTTGCCAGCACCATAATCCAATGCGCTGATTCTTCTTCATGGTCTTCTTTATACCAATACCAAAGAAACCTTTACGAAACAAAGTGTGTAGTTATTGTTCCTTGAATGATCCTCCATTGTGGTCTATACAGTTCTGAAGAATTCTTTACTCTTTGATTTGTACAGATCCAAGTGCATTTTTGGCATGCTGGAGGATGTCAAATCATGTTTCTTTAAAAAAAATGCTCTGAGTTTTGAAGCAAAAAAATATGAAGGGGAATGATCAGGGCTAAAGATGAATAGAGTAAACACATTATCATAGGAGAGCCTTTTTTTTTTTTTCATCACTGGAGAATTAGCAGGTGTCATTTGAAATAAAAAGTTTCCTTGGTGCCACTTTTCCAGCTTTTTCTCACCAATGGACTTTTAGTTTTCTTAAAACTTCTTAGTATTAAGGTCTCAGGATTGTCCTATAGCCTGTAAAAATATCTATTAAGTTTATCCCTTTAAGATTCCTAATTACAGTTGCCATAGCCTTCTGAGCCAGTCTCGCTTCCTTGTTCTTAAGATGCACTGAGAACCCACTGGTTTTGTTGAACTTTTATTTTGAAGCAACCTTATTAAGACTAAGGAGTGTGTTGCTGAAAGAACCTGTCTGCAGCCATCCACCAGTCACAGAGACATGGTAATTGTGTTTCATTTGGAATTACTTCATGCACACATGAATTGGTACCTTTGGAGCAATACCTTTTTACTTATTCTCATATAACATGGACTTTTTACCTTTTAAAAATTATTACTGGCTGAGCCCCCGTGGCGTAGTGGTTGTGTGCGGGACTTCAGCCCACTGGGATGGAGGTTCAATTCCCGCTCACAGGAGCAAAGGCTGGGCCTCCTACTCCTACCACCAGGACAGTGATGCCTAAAAAAAAAAAAAAAATTAAAAAAAATTATCACTAATGGCTGGTTCATACCAAAAGGGTCAAACAGAAACAAGCTAGAATTTCTCTCAACTAGAGAATACAAAATGATGATGATGATGATGATGATGATGCTTAGCAACAATGTATTTCTTATAGAATCTTTGAAATATGAAGAGCCCCACAGTGGTTTTAAAATCGTATTAGGAAATATGGAAGTCTGTTTAAGAAATGAATGGCAGTTAAGTGCTTGATTACTAACCGAAAGGTTGGTGATTTGGATTCTCTCAAGGGACCTCGGAAGAAAGGTGTGAAGACTCAAAGGAGCACAGTTCTCTCTGACACACAGTCTCCAGTGGCTGAATTTGTCTCTGTGGCAACTGGTTGACTGAATGCTTGTGCATATCGTATGAACAAGTGGGCCTAAAGGAAACAATGTAAAGAAATTGTTTAGCACATCATTATTTAATACACACATGTAAGCAATTCCAAACAGATCATACATAAAAGATTACTGTATCGATTTCTAGACTGGTTGTCAGAACAATGCCCCACTTTTCTCATAAACTATGGGATTTTTAGTGGGAAAGGAAGTCAATAGTTAGCCATTTTGCAATCAGCTCCCTGGAACACCCTGAAGCTCGTTGCTCAAGACAGCTGGAACCTCCTGCTGGACTTTGTCACTTTCAGGATGTGATGTGCAGCTTTCCTACTCCACAGGGGGATCTTGGGGATACAGCCATATATTTCTTGAGTCTTGGTCTTTCCCTATATCTTCTACCTACTTTTTATTTTTTCTTTGGTCATGAGTAAAATAAGTTATAAGAGTCTTGTGATAACTCTTGCTACTATTTATTGGATTCTCGGTATATGCATGTGCTTATTGTGGGAATGCTGAATGATCATGAGATGCATACTCCAATCACAGGCACCAGGCAGGATTTGACCTCTTGATTAAAGAGACCTGTGGTTGCTGATGATGGAGTCCTTGGGAGCTGGGAATGACTAAATGCTCAATTAGAAACACAAAAGTAGGAGGTTTAAAACCATCCGGGATGCCTCAAAAGAAAGTCCTGACCGGCTACTTCTGAAAGGGACTGGTCTGTGGAGCATAGTCTGCCCTTGAGACAGGAGGATTCACCAAGAGCCTGAATGGATGCAACGGCAACAGGTCTGATTTAGCTGTCTGCTTGCTGGTGGGCTTTAGACAGACTGGTTCTCGATGTGCCTGAGATCACTGAAGAGTCTTTCTGAGATGAATTTTTTTCCCACACATGGAGGTAAATGCAGTTTGTTTTCAGGCCCCTATGGCAGATGTTAATAATCAACAGACATCAGGGTTGCTGTGGCAGTGTTCTTGTACACCTCGCTTTGTATAAGTAAGAATACTAACTCAAACATGGTCTTGAAAAATTATTTTACGCTATTCACTCTGTGAATGTTAGAATTTATTTGTGTCATCTGTTGGCAAAGATCACATTTTCAGGTAAGCTCCATCTTGGCTATTGTTTTCCTAGTTAGCGGATCAACAATCTGGCAGACGGAGGGGCCACATATGGCCTTTAAATATTGTTTGGCACACAGAGTGTTTTAAGTTTCTTTTGTTTTTGCTTTGTTTTGATAGCTTTAGCAGAGGCAATAAATCTGTACCTGTCGTGCCTTATTTTATTACACCAGACTCTTCTTACATATTCATATTACCTGCATGGTCTATGCCGACACGTGGAATCTCTTGACTCTGATAATGCATATGTTGTAAATAAAGGTCCATGAAAATACGATCTTGAAAATTAGGTAATTCTTCTATTAAGGCTTAGTTGTATATTTTGAATACGTTGACTTATAATGGAACTAATGAAAAACTTTGCTGTTCAGATTGTGTATTGGATAATATGCTTATGCTTCTTGTATTACCCATGCCTTTTTTCATAAATAACAAGGCAGCCCTCACTGTGGAAAGATTGTTTATACAATTTATTTTCACCTTGTGCATTAGCAGACACAAAAGCTCCTTCTCCTTGTGATGGAATTTTACATTTCAGAATAGTTTCTAGGGAATATGTTTGCAACTAAATGGAGCCTAGTAATATATGTCTTTATTTTATTCAATTGAATGTTGTCTTAAAGAAAACATAGTTTTATCTTGCAAAAAGTATTTGTCTGAGCTTAAAAATAAATTTCTTGTGATGAGGTAAATTTTTGTTAGTCTCTTAAGGCATTAAATTCATACTGGAATGTCTAATAACCACTCTCCCCAAACTGTAATACTCTGAAAAGTGACATTATTTCACAAAAGAATAAGTTATGGAAGATTTTCCTGGCTGTCAGTAATAGTAGAGATCTAAACCATGAACTATTAATGTGCATTTCAGTTCTTCCTCTTTAAAAAACAAAAATACCTTTATCTGGGGCTCTTCCATCTTGTCACAATCCATGTATTCTACCCAATGTGTCAAGCATCTTTGCACATCTGCCGCCATCATCACTTTCAAAGCATTCTCTTCTCACTTGAGCCCCTGATAGCAGCTCCCCATTTCTTCTTCCCCCCAACTTTCCCCACCCACCCACCTTCATGAACCCTTAATAAGTTATAGATTTTTTTTCCATATCTTACACTGTCCTTCACCCCTCACCACATTTCAGTTCTTTTTGGGGGGACTGTTGCACACCCTCCTTAGATTCCTCCTATTTCTTATGTATTCCCTTTCCATTTCTTTCTCTCTTTTTTTGTGGCATCACTGCCCTGGTCCTTTCTATTCCTTATGAGCTTGCCTCATTTTCTAATTGTGTTCTATCATAAATATGCTGATGCCCTGAAAGTACATTCACACATATTGGAAGGGGTGAGATTATGATTTTGTTCTAAAAGTTCTTTTCAAAATCTCTTACAGGTTCTGATTCAGTTGCAATTAAAGTTTTAAGTAAACTATAAGCAGTAAGCTTCTCACGCCTTCTATTTCCACCCCCTTCCCACTTGTCAAGCGAAATCATCATGCACTGATTTTAGGAAATTTCTGAAACTCTTCCTTCATTGTACAATATAAAATTGTATCTCAAGTTGAGGAAGACTCATGGTATAGTTTTTGCATAAACTGTGGTTATGCTGGTTATGCCTAGCTGGTTCATTTTCACTGCTAATTATTGCTTATCACCTGAAGGGTGACAACTTTTATTCCCAAGTTGGTGGATTTTGGCAGTTGGGAAAAATCTTCAGTCCAGAATTTGTCTTCAGGTAATTTGAAATAAAGTTTCATGATAACAGAAGTAGTTTTATTACTTGAAAAACTTTGAACATGTTTCTTTTTCAATTGATCATACATTTTCTAAATTTCCAGATAAATTTTCAAGCTTATTTCCTACTTTCACTTTCCTTTCCTTGGTCTTCTAAAATAAGTTTTGTGAAAAGTTTGATTTCTCAGATCTTTCTGCTTTGTTATGTAATGCTCACAATATAAAGAAAAATATCATATATACACTGCTTTTTACTTCGATTATAGCATGTTACTGCTTTGGACAGGTATTGAAGCTGCATCTTAACTTCATGAGAATTTGGAAACATGCAGGGTCCTGAGGCACATGAGTCATTATTTCTTAGTACTAAACTCTATTTGAGAAAACCTACGTAAACTAAACACTTGAGCCATTTCAATTCCTCAAATCTTCTCTTTCCTTTTGCTGTCCTAATCATTGTGTGTCACTGCTCTTAAGGCTTACACAAACAAACCTCAAATTAATTGCCATTGAGTCATGTCTAATTGATAGTGACACTACAGGGCAGTGTAGAATTGCTCCATAATGTTTCTAAAGTTGCAAATATTTACAGAAGCAACTGCCCCATCTCTTCCCCCAGATTGACTGATGGTTCAACCTCTCAGTTAGCGGCCATGGGCCTACCCACTGCACCTACCCACTGTGCCTAATCCCATAGGAATGAGTTTCAGTCAAGGTATGTGTAGAATGTTGCCATTCCTGGAAAGGCATGGGGTATTCCTGGTCCAGTGAAGAGTTCGTCATTGATTGTATTGACTAGGCAGCAACTGAAAACATGTGTTTGAGATACTACGAGTGTGAAGGATATTACCCTTGGTTCATTTTCAGTCGAGTATTCCCAGGAAGAAGATTAAGGGTGGAAACTAATGAAGGACTAAAAGGATGTGACGGGACCGTTGGTACAAGAATTGAGTGTTCAGCTGCTAACCCAAAGGCCATAGTTGGCTCCACAGAAAAAAAGTAGGTGACTGTCTACTCCTACAAAGATTAGAGCCTTGGAAAGTATGAGCAGTAACTGTCCTCTGTTCTATAAGATCATTATAAGTCAGTAGAAACTCAGTAGCAATGGGCTGATCTTTATGGGAACACATCTATAGGTCATTTCCGTGCAGAATCGCCAATGGGTTTGAACTGAAAACCTTTCTGTTGGCAGCCAAGCCCTCAACCACTGACTTCCAGGACTCCTCATGTCATCTCTACTCCTTATGGAGAACTTAGAGGGCAGCTATTCTGTGTTGTCTGATAAAGGCAGATGTATAAGTTGTATTTTACTAGTCATGAGAAGGATAAAGCATCAGCTACACTTAAAAAATCAAACCAGGTCAGGGCAAGAGCCACCCCACCTGAGAAGCACTGGAGAAAACTATAGATAGCTTAGGGTTGATGAGGTCATTATTTGAAATACTTGTTTTCAAAACTAAGAATTTAACTCTGAGGCAAAAATGTGCATGTATAACATTTAAAATCTCTGTATTATAGCCCTATTATGGAAAGGCAAGCTTGACATTCCATATCAAACAAACTTGGTAAGGAATAAGGATATTTCATACGCATGATGAGTTTTGTCTCAAAACATGAAATGCTATAGTTTACAGATGTTCAATAATATTTTGCCTTGGAATTTAATCTTCCTCACACCTTGTCCAAAGGATTTTAGTTTTTCAGATATATTCATTAAATACTTTCCATCAGGCATGGTACTAGGCATATAGGACTTCCCTGTCTTCATGAAATTCATGCATACCCAGGGAGCACGAGTCAGGTATCCAACCAATCTCTGGATTTCACCTCTGAGAGAGAGTTGAGTTCCGGAGCCCCGGTGGGATAGTGAGTGATGTGTTGGGCTGCTAACCACAAGGCCAGGAGTTCAAAAGCACCGAGCCCTGAAGGAGAAAGATGGGGCTTTCTCTTCTGATAAAGAGTTCTAGATTTAGAAACACACAGGAACAGTACTTTTCTTCCCTTATGGTTTCTATGAGGCTGGATTTGCGCAGCTGGCAGTAAGCAGAGAGTTGAGTTTCCAGTCTCCAACATCTTTCTCAATTACTCTTTCTCATTCTAAATCACGCTACCTACTTTGGAACTAAAGGTGAATTGGTGTTATTGCATTCTTATTAGTTAACTTCTCCCGTGCTTCATGAGAAAAGTAGAGATTTCATATTTTGTTTATTTTTAGAAATTTCATTGTATGTTAATGGAGTCTGTACATGTTGTGTACTATAAATATCTTGGAATTTGTTTTTAAATTAAGACTGGAATTAAACTGCCTGATTTCAGATCTCAGCTCTGCTACTCATGGGCATTGGTAAGGTATTTAACTTCTCTGTGCTTTGGGTTCTTTATTGATTGAATGCAGATGATAATAGTACCTCAGAGGACTGTTGTGGAGATGAAATAAGCCAGGGTATATAACACACTCAAAATAATGCCTGGCAGTGTTAAAATATTCTGCAGCTGTCAGCTAGTTTTGTAGAGGCAGAATGCCATAAAATAGTACCTGTTTGACAGAGCTGTTAGGAGGCAGGTGTAAGAAATACAACATGTTAGAAGCCCTTAGCATAATGTTTGGCATTTAATGTGCCCTATTTAAGTGTTAGCTATTGCTAATATATTCTAATTTGTAATGTTCACATCGTTTTCTCTTTTCCCTTCTCAACGGACAATGGTAACTTTGAATCAGAAAGGTTCAGATGCAGTCACCTTTTGAAAGATGGGCTTTGCTGTGGTGAGGAAGGTGTTGACTCACAGCTTCTGGGCCCTGATGGCTTAATGGAATCCCTTGGAGGGTTGGAAAAACTCCTGTTGCTACACTATACTGCTGACCAATTATAGCATAACCTCTCAGAGGTGAGGCCTGCATCATTGGTATTGCTTTAACTTTTCCAGGTCATGGTAATATGATTCTAGGCTTCAGACACTATTTAACTTCTTTTTCTAATTTCATATGTTCAGATATCTATGATTTAACTATTGCTTTAAAGTTGCTTGTGCTTCGGTTTTCTTTGAGGAAATTATTTAGAGAACCATGAGTCCTTTGGGATTTCTGTCCAGGTCTGTTACTCAACTCTTCCAAAAGACTGCTCACTGGATTTTAAAACAATGACTTTAAAAGTCACTGCATTAGTGACTTCAAAGGACATCATCAGGCTGAGACCTGACCGACAGGCCAGACTCCACCCCTTTGCAAGTTGGCCAGAGATTTTTTTAATGACCACATCCACCAAGATTTAAAATTTGTGCTTTTTCGTGGCCTGATTTTACTGGATCATCTGTTAAATTTTTTTATTTATGAAAGATGAATTTTTAAAGTGTTGAAAACAAAATCTTATTTTTCCCATGCTAGAATTACAATGTTATAGTTGTTTCATTGGCTATATTTGAGTAGTAATATACAGTAATAGAGCTCTTAAATGTGAGAGCTTTCACTGAAATGCTTTCATTGACTTGATTGTTTCAGCATGTTATTGCTTTTTTAGGTGCCTTTGAGTCAGTATCAATTCATAGCAACCTTGTGCAAAACTGAATGAAACACTGCCAGGTCCTGCACCGTAAATCCATCTTGTCAAGGACCTTCCTCTTCTGCTGCCCTTCCACTTTGCCACGAATAATGTCCTTCTTCAAGCACTGGATTCTCCTGACAGCATGCTTTAGCATAGACTAGCATGGAGCTCTAAAGGAAACAGGTATTAGAGAATGATCAGTTGGCGAGTTTGCAGGAGCACTAAAGGTTTTAGATTTTTATTTTTCTTCTTCTTTTTTCTTGGGGGGGCATCACGGCCCTCTGGTGGGAGTGGGAGACCCAGCCTTGCTCCTGGGGAGCTGCTGCTGGATTTGAACCACCAAGCCAGTGGGCCCCAGTCCTGCACTCAACCACTACACCACCGGAGCTAAACCCAGATTTTTATTTTTCAATTGATTTGCATAGCTTGTATTTTAATCAGTCATTGTCAACAGATAGTTCCATGCTCACTAGAACTCTGATAAATGTTGGATTAATGAGATGGAATTATATAGCTCTTGTGTTCACCAAGCCCATAGGCTTGTGAAAATCAGACGTGACTGTTACAATGGAGGAGGGCACTGAATACAGAGGGATGTAAGGAAAGAAGTACCTGAATAAACAGGAAAATGCAATGCTTCCTCCAGAATGGAAGTAAGTCATACATTGGGGCATTACCAATTCAGTTTTGTGTGTGTGTGTGTGTGTGTGTGTGTGTGATGAGGGGTAGTAAATGAAGGAGGAGAGATAGTGTGGAGAATATTGTATGTAGTTGAAATATAACTGGAGGCAGAAGAAATTAATCTTAAAAGCTTTAAGTAGAAGCTAGTTATGAAAAGTTTTTTATATAATACTCAAACTTGAAGCTTTTATCTTATAGATCAGTGATCACTACAGTGACATGAGGTGATGCAATGGGTCTTGGGTGAGAAAACTAAAATCTTTCTCAGTTATTATAAAAAACGGCCAAAGTGGAGAATTAGTGCTATTCATCATAGGGGGTTTTGAAGAGGTCTAAGAATCTTAAGTGATACAGTGGGCAAAACATTGGACTGCTAATTGAAAGGCTGTTGGTCTGAACCTACCAGTCATTCTGTTAGAGAAAGATGAGGCAGTCTGCTTCTCTCAAGATTTTCATCCCTGGAAAAATGATGGGCAGTTCCACTCTGTCAGGCAGCATTGCTATGAGTGGACATAACCAGAAAACAGTGGATGGATAGAAGAGTACTGAATGAGCTGAGATATGAGTGTCATCATTAGATTACTTCTGACTGGCTATGGGATAGATTCAGAATGGGTTTGAGAGTTTTATGTTTAGGGATACTAGTTTATCCCTAGACTTAGGGAAAAGAAATTTTGATGAAAAAATCAATGTGATAATTAAAGCAAGGAAATGGACGAGATTTGGCAAGCAGAGACGCTTGGAAGAATGAAGGAGTTAATTGATCAGGTGGAATTATAGAGGTTGTCGAAGGCCACTGTTCATTTCTGGGCTTCTATGATAGATATTCCTAGAGATGGTGTGGGTGATAATGCTGAGTCTTAGGCTGGGGATGAAGAGAAGTGAGGGGTGCTTTATGTATTTTGAATTTCATGCATTCAAGCAATTATCTTTAAAAGTTTTGAACAATATGTCTGATATTCTTCTAGTATTGAAGTTAGAGCCATCAGTAAGATAGACAAACATCATGCATTATTTTCTAGATGAGAAAGATAATAGGCATGCGGGGGGAGAGGTTAAGAACGTACCTTTGTGGTGTTTAGTAAGGTACCCCCTCAGAGAAAACAATATTCGAGCCATCTTGAGAGAGACGCTTTCCAACCAAACAGCAGTAGGTGAGCAAGTCCCGAGAAAAACACACTTGGCGTGGTCAAGAATTATCCAGAAGTCCTAGTGGCAGACTGGGTTAGGCGTCGAGCTGCTAACCAAAGGTGAGCTGATGAACGTGACCAGCTATTCCAAGGCAGAAAAGCGAAACTTTTGACTCCCATGAAGATTTACAATATCAGAACCCCACAGGGGCAGTTCCAAGCTACTTTGTCTTTATAGAGTCTCTATGAGTCAGAATGGACCCAATAGCAGTGAGTTCATCTTGCAAAGGGAGTTAATTTAGGCTTAGGAAAAATACAAACAAATGAGACCAAAGAGGAACAGGGGGTTAGAGTACACAGGTGTAATGTGAGGCTTTGTGAAAACTTTTGGTGGAGATATATGGCCCACATGGTTTGAATAATTTGCCTTGATTAAATAAAATAAATTAATAATTACTTTTTAACATTTACATGGTAGTTAGTGCTTTAAATCAGTGATACAGTTTCATGGTTACAAAATTCAAAGTGCAAAAATTCATAGGCTGAAAAATATTTTTCCATTTCCCACCTCCCATTGGCCTAGAGATGCCTTCCCTTTTACAACTGACCACTTTTTTGTACAGTTTCTATATTTCCTTCACATATTAAAAAATGTATATGGATTATACATGTATATGGATATGGATATGGATTATTCCCCCAGTAGTAAGAGGTTGCTGATGTAAAGCAAATAAAGTCAGGTGTGCATCGAGACTTCCATGTCTGATGTGGATTTACCAGAATTTGAATGCAGTGTCTAGTTTTATGCATTCAGGCTACAAAGCACATTGTGGGTAATTAGGGTGCATAGTGTGGAGTATTATTTGGCAATGGCCCAAAGTTTTTAACATTTCCCTTAAAAATTTGTATATTTTATGTAGGAGATTTATTGGATACTTTCATGAGTTACATGTTACCCCTGATAGCTATTCTTGAGTGCCAGAATAATTTTACATAGTTTTTATTTAAAACGACTTTAATGTTCTAGATCTCATAAGGTATGTTTTTCCTTGTGAAATTGGAGTGCTGGATATGAACATAGAATTCTTTTTTATTTTAATTGAGTGATAGATGATTCTGCAACATATACATTTCAACCCTGATAACTTTGGATGAACTACATGGCAGATAATTTCACTAGCCATGAATTCTTATCCATATACTTTCTTATATCAAGAGTCATGTGTTTCCCCCATGGTTATCACTTTTTCTCATATTTAAACTCTTATCTTGCCTTGACTTCCTGTTTTTTTAAGCAAGTAGAAAAATATGTGAAGTAGTGGTAAATTAAAAACCTAATTACAGCAAGAATGTCTTCTGGCTTTGGAGAGCCTATGAAGAAACAGCATAATTGAATAATAGGCTTTGTTATTCAGTATGTGCTTATCTGACAACAGATTTTAGAGTACTGTTTGTGAAGGTTTTACTTGCATTAGTTATTAGCATATTACTAAGGATTGCTCTTGCTGTTATACATAGTAAATTCTGCTTTAGATTGTCTAACACTTGATCAGTTATAAAAATAATTTCAAATCCATTAAGTTGACTTGCTGTTTATTTTGAATAACATTTAATAGCATCATAAATTTGTATTTTGAAGCCTAAGCAATTGAAAAATGAAAGGATATGTATGAATAAATATATAAAATGATTATTATACATCTATAACCAAGCAGAATTCCTTAACAGTATAAATTTTAAAATTTACACGAGGGTCTATAAACCTCTCTAAATTAAATAAATGCTAATTTTTTGTTCTTGTACTTATTCATGCTGGTTCTCTGAAGTCTAAATAAAATTAATTTTTTATTTTATATTGCCTGAAGTTTGCTTTTTGCTTGAGTGCATATGGTGTTAAAATGTTATTATCAGATTTGATTGCGCCTCACTCCATTCTTTGACGTGATTCCTTAGCTACCAAATCTAGATACTTTACCCTCAATTACTGATACATTGTAGCTTTTGACTGTTTTTTTTTTAGAAAGCTAAATAATCAGATTATCAATAAAAATATTGTCTTTTAATTTCATTTTGGCATTTTCAATAAACACTCTTTTAAACTAGATTTTGGGTTCATGTCACTAGATCCTGGAGATGACCATCAGACTAGCTGGTACTCTCGAACTATCGACTTGTCTGATGAAAGGCTTATGGGATTTATTATCTGTTTACTTTGACATATAATCGGGATAATAGTTTGAAACATTTGAAATGAGTGAAATTGATTAACAGATTTGAAGGAAAATCAGTTTTAGCGTATAGAAGCGTATGTTGGTTTAGTCTATAAGTATAAATGGTTTTGTTTGTAAGTAGATGTGATCCTGACAATTCTTAAGTAAAACATTTGTGAGCATTTTTATTTTTAAAAGTCCTTTTTAAACTGCTGCTTTTCTCATAGTGTTTGACACAAAGATCTGAGATTTGAAACACAAAGTGGAAAAAAAAACTCTAGGGATTTGAGCAGCTAATTTCTTTCTTGTGATTTCTATTTCTGCATTAAAACACCCATTGCCATCAAGTCAACTCTGACTTATCATAACTCAGTTATGGGCACGATTGTCAGGACAGCTAGTCTTACCGGCCAGTCTCCACGACTCCTAGACAAATCAAATCAAGAATGATGTTAGTGTTATATGGGTTTGTTGGCTAGCATTTATGTAGCTATTAGTTACAGATTTGATATATAAAAAAGTAATGAAATATAAATATGTGTATTAATGTTAACTCATTTCTACCCTTTCCTTCCACTGTAAAATAGAATTACTATAGCTTTTCATGAAACCTAATCAATTTTTCTTTATTTATTCATTTATTTTTTAAATCAGTAGATGACGCTCAGATTGTTTTGTACAGTTATTTTCATAAGCTTGATTCTTTGAATGATACCTTTAGTATTGTGGTAAATTGATATGAATCTGCTTCCTTGTAGTAGTTAAAATGTGTAATTTGTGGAGGAAATGGACCAGAACACAAAGACAGTTGTTGAACAGAGTTTAAATTGTGAGCACCATTAGCACGAGGCTATAGAAGACCCAACATCCATTTACAAAGTTCTCACATAGATTAATCCTCTCTGGTAACGCTGTGGTTACAAGTTGAACTGCAAGGTCAGCAATTCGAAAATACCAGTTTCTCCCCAGGAAAATACTTTGTAGGACTCTCTAGATAAAGGTTACAGTCTGCACCTTCACTCGGGGAGAACCAATTGCGGGGATCTACATATAACCTCCTCCCTGGGATATGGATAACAGGGAAGTGGGTGAAGGGACACGTCAGACAGTGGATGATATGACAAGCTAATGATAATTTGTAAATTTTTAAGGGTTCATGGGGGACAACGGGAAGTGGGGAGGGAGGGGAAATATGGGGAGCTGGTACTGGGCCTAAGTAGAAGGAGGATGTTTTGAGAATGATGATGGCAACACATATACAAATGTGGTTTGCTTACAATTGATGTAGGTACTGACTGTGATGAGCCCCCAATAAAATGATTAAAAAATAAAAAAAAAGAGTTACAGTCTCAGAAATCCACAGGGCACCTATACCATGCCCTTTCAAATGAGTTGTTCTGAGTCTCCATAGCAAAGTATTTGGTTGTAAATTCCTTCTGACCGTTGATCAGAATGTGAATAGTCTTGCCTTCTGGTAGAATGCAAGCCTGCCCAGGGAGGGCTGATGCTTGTTAGGCATCACCTCATTGAGGGTGTTATTGGAGGACACAGACCCTGATTGCCTTGCTCTGAAGACCTTGAGCTGATCTTGTAAATTCTTTTGTTTAATATAACGTACATGCCCAGTCATGGTTCTGTTCCCACATCTGTAGTACCATCAGTAATTATGACAGTTTTCTTTGCCCTTCCGTGATTAGTTCTTAAGAACATAGTCATATTGGACTATAATTCACAAATTATACAGTTAATGATTCAATGATTTTAAGAATAGTTGTGCAGTTATTGCCACAGTCTATTTCAAAACATTTTTCTTTTCTTTTTGATGCTTATTGTTATTGGTTCTCCATTTCCTCAAAACTTCTCATGTCAAGCCCCCAGTATATATATATTTTGGCTTTTTTTGGGGGGGGAATCACTGCCCTCTGGTGGTCATGGGAGCTACCCAGCGTTGCTCCTGAGAGCCGCTGCTGGATTTGAACCGCCAAGCCTGTGGGTTGCAGTCCCGCACTCAACCACTTACACCCCTGGGGCTTAGCCTCCCCCAGTATATTTTTAATCCAATTACGGTTTCCAAAGATTTACCTATCCTGATTACCTATGCAGAAAAACATACAAAATAAAGACTGAAAAACAAGAACAAAACAACAAAAACTCCCAACAATTGCAAAATACAACAGAGAAAAACCTCGATGAAGAAGAAAGCCGAAAAAAAAAAAAAAAGAACCACTGAAAATAATAAAAACTGAAAGAAATTGAAAAAGGGTCTAAAGGGAGATCAAATGATAAGGTGCTACATTGTCACCTAACTACATCTGCTATAATTGATTCTACAATTGCTCTTTGACAGCAAAGCAATCCATATCCCTCAGAAGGGAACAGGGATTCACAGGAGGCTTAGTCCATGTAGGGACCCTGTTAATAGACTTTTAGTTTCTTTCTTCTTCTTCTTCTT
>PVJH01031910.1:0-14588 GCA_004026705.1 Nesogale talazaci
AGCAAATCTGTTCTTAAGATGGTCTCAATTTAGGTGGGGCATATATAAGATCATATTTTGACTCTTGTGGACTTTTAAAATTTTCCCCAGTTTTGATCTAAATTTATATTTGAGCAATTTATGGTGTATTTCACAATCAGTCCCTTGCTTGATTTCATCTGCTGATATACAGTTTCACATAATCTCTTTCTATAGATGTAGATAATTTTCTTTCTGTCTATTCCATCAGGAGAAATCCAAGTATATAGTTGCCATATATGTTAGTGAATAAAGATATTTATCATCAAAAAGTGGTTGGCTTGCAAGCTTCTATCATGAGATCTCCAGCTTCATTTCTATTTCCAAGATGATAGTTTCCACCTGCCACGCCTTCCTGTTTGTTTCCAACTTCTATCCAGTTGCCAGCAATCTTGATCGCATATTTGATCCATTTCAGACTGAAGATGTTGGTAGAGTTTTTCAATTTCTGCATCACTAGGTTTAATAGTTGATGCATTGACCATTCAATTTTCTTGTCTTCCTTATTGATTATTGAACTCTTACATGTATATGCATGCGGCTAGTGAAAATACAACTTGAATCAGTCACACCTTAGTCTTGACGGTGATTATTTTTTCACGTCAACACTTTGAAGAGGTTTTGTATAGCACATTTACCAATACAAATTGTTGCTTGGCTTCTTGATTGTTGTTCTATGAGCATTGATTATGAATCCATTTTAAATTGAAATCCACTTTGGTTTTAATTACACTGAGTTATAATCTGTACTGAGAGCTGCAGTCCTTTAATTTCGTCAGAAAATTCTTTAAAGTTTGCTTCAAAAAATAAGATCCTCTATAGTTGTTAAGTTTTCAAGTTACATTTACAAGGAAAATACTAGAAAGTGTTTTATGAGCAGGAACTAGGAATGTCAGGTATTTTTGAATATAGAAAAAACAATGAAATAACAAATTATATACTAGACTAGCTGTATAATATGATCAGATATTATAGTAACCATATCAGCATTCCTCAGTAATTGATGAAATGCATTCCTGTGTCCTTAAGGATTTTTAAGTCAGATTCAACAGGCACCGATTGTTTTCAGTTAATGCAAGAAGAGGCTCAAAGCCTTCAGAGTGATTGAAAAAGTGCACATGCAGCAAGTTCAGGTTATTGTGGTGAAGAATTTGCTGTGAGTTGAGGTTGGCTCAATTATTTTTAAGTCAAAACAAAAGTTCATGGCATCAAAGCAGGAATTCAAAGATGGGGGTATCTCCCTCAAAGATAACACTGACTACATAGCTTTGTGGAGGTATAGCTCATCAAGTTCCTGAAAACCTGCTGGTCTAAGTCTTCAATCCACAATATTTCCCATTATGGTCACTGTGCTGAATGACTCACACTGAAAACTATTCTGGTCTGTTGCTTTTTTCTTCATCAAGGACAGAACTGGTTTGAAGCATTGCACTGAAGGATGAATAGGGCCTGTCCCTAAATGGGAAGTTCATCAACTAAAGGCTGTCTTCGCCCAAGTACAGCACACACTACATTCAAAATAAAGCTGCATGTAGTGGGATCTTTTTTCTATGTGGTGAGTAGCAAAATACATGATCTTTTATACTGGCCAGTGGACAATATTATAGTTGATAAAATGATGAATTCACCAACCCAGCACTACTTGTGCAACTACAGGCTTGTCATTATTTATTTCCCTAACTGCACATTTCTATGGTCCTGCTATTTGTAATGTAATTCTAAAGATAAGTAATATGTCTTAAGTAAGTTAAAATCGAATATGCCAAAAAAATAAATCTATGGATATATACATAATCCAGGCCAGACTGTGTTAAACACATTAAGAGGTAAAATGCTTTGAAAACACAAAGCGAATATTGAGAGAAATTGATTCCACCATTGATAATATCATATGCCTCTGGGTCTCACCTATAAAAACAAACTTTATCTGAGACTGGCATATATTTATAGTTAGCTACTGTTATATTTATTAGTAATAAGTTTTATGGATATAAAACTGTAGTAGCAATGTTAAGAATAAATTTTATTACTATGAGTTAAAAAATAAGAACAAAGAAGAAGAAGAATCTCCATTAATCATTGAAAATTGAACTAATACTTTTACTTTATTGCTTCCAGTTTAGAAGAAACTAGAGAAAATAAAATTTTATTGTAGCTCAATTGGGAGCGTAATTTATTACAATTACAAATATTCAGCAAATGTATAATTTTCTCTTAAAAAACATCAAAGTTTCTGTTCATGATTCTTCTTCAGGCTAACTAGACACCGCTTTTTTATTTTTAGAGTTCTGCATGGGTTTTTAAAGTTGTCTTTCTTTGAAGAGCTTGAGTATCAACATAGGTGCCTGGAAAGGTACTATCGGACAGCTGCTTGTGAAGGCACTTTTTCAACAGTAACTATGCAACACTGAGGGCCCCTAGAATTTTCCCTAAGTAAATTCTTGTCTAACACTTAAAAAATACCTATAAATTCTGAAACCATATTAGGACACCCTGAAGATTTCTAGAAATATTTAAATAAAGAAACAAACATATATAGAGCCTCTCTGCGAATGGGTTTGGTCTCCACAGAGCTCCTGTTATTATCACAAGAGTAGAAGCAACCAATAATCACTGTAGCCGCTAAATCAAATAAGTGCATTTAAAAAACAAAAACAATTAAAAAACAAACTCATTGCTGTCAAGTTTATTTTGATTCTTAGTAACCCTGGATACAGTATATCTGTGCCCATATGACTTCTAAGCTCTAAATATTTACTTTCTTCTATTAACTTTAATGATTTGCCTTTCAATCTACTTCTAAAAATATTGTAGCCAAGAAAACCCCACAAAGCAGTCCTCTTGCGTAACCCCCGGGGACAGCAAGAATCAGAAATTAGTAAATGGCAACAGGGTGGAGATGTTAGGTTTGAACAGTATGAAATATAACCAGTTTATTTCAGTCAGAGAAATGTTAGTGCTGTTTTAAGTCTAGGTTTTTCTTAGCTCATGGAAATTAGTTCTTGAATGGAAACATTTAGATGGTATCAATATTTACATTGAAATAATTTAAATATGTATACATACAGGTTATAGAAAATGATTTTATTGAATAGAGAGACATTATTTAGAATGCCAATCTAATCATTAAATACTGTCAAATGCTCTTTTTTCTTTTGTAGGTGCTAATGTTAAAGAGTACAGGTGTCACGTGGAGGACTAAGGTGCATTTGACTGAAGTCAAGGTATTTTCAAAGGCTTAAAATTCATGTGAAAGTTGAACAATGAGTAAGAATTTTGAAAAGGGATTGGTGTTTGGTGAAGAAAATTGAATACAGCACTGATTGCTGAAATGATGAGCATATCTGATTTGAGAGAAGTCAGAGTGAGTTTAGTGAAGCAAGAATAGTAAGATTTTGTCTCATGTACTTGTTCTGTACAAGAAAAGGAAATTATTCTAGGTAAAGAAGATGATCAAATGAAAAGAGGAAGATCATTGATGAGACAGATTGACACATTTGGTTGCAATGATAGGTTCAAGCTAAGACTGACTCTGGTTCAAGACTGGGCCCTGTTTTGTTCATTTGTAGAAAGACAACCACAAATTGGAACTAATTTGAGATAATCAAATAAAAAAATCAGTATTATTATTTACATATCAAACATTTATGAGTATGTACTCATGACAAAATTTTTTTGGAGGAAGTAGATATCTGACAACTTACAGCAATTGTTCAATACAGATTTGTTTGCTTAGACATTCTATTGCTGTTTGGATGAATGCTGTTAAGGTGCTATTTTCCAGACAAATTTACATATTTTTACACGTTGATCTATATTGTGGAGACTTTAGAGACATGATCTCGGCATCACTGAATATAACTTGTTTGTAAATTTGAATTTAGAATTTACTAAACATACTATAAAGAATCTGTAAAGCAAGAATAAAATATGATGTTTTATCTTAAATTACTAACATAATATTGAAAACAATGCACATGTAATTTACATAAAAGAATTGACTGTACATAGCTTCGCATTAAAGAATGTGATTCAGAAATAACTTCAAGAATTGATGAATGCAAATTGAAAGATTTCAGTAGACCATAGAACATTGGAGACACTCACCATCTACACCAAGATATTTGAACGACATCAATCTGGCCACACAATTGGAAGGGATCCACATATGGGCCAGTACAGAGGACAGTGATCAAACTGAATGGGGAAATTATTGAATATCATCAATGCTGCATGCAAATAAATGTTGCTGTAAGATAACAAAAGATGGCTAAATCATCAACAGGTAACTTCAACCTATTTTACTGGACTATTTTGAGATTGTTCTTACCAGTTCCTATTGCATGGGACTTTTTTTGCCTATCCTGTTTGAATCAATTATGAAGGCATTTCAAGTAGATATATTTTTCTTATCCTTTTTTTCTCCTTCAGAAAAGCTTCCCTATAGTATAGGTTGGAATCCTTGCATAATTGAAGGTGATTAATACTTTCCTACTTTGTGGGAGGAGAAACTATGGGAAAGCAGGGAACTAACAATAATGCAAATAAGAATGAATACATTTTCTCAAATTAAAAATGATAACAGAAATAATTTTACTGGAGTGTCAGTCCAGGAGTTCAAAAGAACTGGAAATCAGAGATATTATTGATGATCTCAGATATATTTTGGAATTTGACTGTCATAATAAATGTTGAGTATTCCAGAATACTTCATTGTTTCCATGAGGAGGTTCACCTAGACCAGGAGGTATACATTTGAATAGAATAAGGGAAAACCGAATCACTTCAATAAGGAAGTGTGTGCATCCTTTCAATGTGTTTATTCAATCAATATGTTGGTCAAATAATCCAAGAGCTATGAATATATGAAGAACAATGCATTAGGATTGGAGGAATACTTTTAAACATCCTGCAGTGGCCAGATACCATAACCTTGCTTGGCGTAAAATTTTCAGCTTCTTCTCCAAAGTAGGGAGCCAAGTCCATGTTCATTGTCTGTTCTTAGTCTGCAAGTTCTCCTGAAGCCTGTTCACTTTGAGTGATCCCACTAGCATTTGAAATGCTGATGATATATCTTTCTGCATCACAACAACACACAAACAACGATCGTATGACAAACTGACAGGTGATGGGTCTGACCCCAGCCATGGTAAATTCCATTGCCTCATATGCATGTGAAAGTCGGGCACTTAACAAGGAAGATGGAATAGATTCCTGAAAGTACCATAGATTACTAAAAGAGCATACTGATGTATATTGTAAACAAGTAAGACCAGAATGTTCCCTACAGACAAGGATGGCAAGACTTCATCTTACATATTTTGGACATAATGCCAGGAGAGACCAGTCCTTCGATAAGACACCATGCTTGGTAAAGAGGAGGGTGGGAAAAAATAGGAAGACTCTTGATGAGATGAATTGACACATGGTTGCAACCATGGGCTCAAGCATGGGAACAAGTGTGAGGATGGGTCAGGAGAATTCAGTATTTTTTGGTTGTGTAGAAGTTTACTGTGGGTCAGAGCCTCGCACCTAACAACATTACCTTACTTGGTGAAAGTGAAAGGGACTAGAAACATAGATGAAGATTATAGAAAATTACTTTCAATATGGGTTAAAGTTCAACATAGGAAAACACAAACCCTCACAACTAGAAAAATAATCAAAATCATTCTAAATGGAGGAAGGATTGAAGTTGTCAAGGATTCCTTTTCACTGGATCAAACATCAATAGATACTGAAATAGCAGTCATCCAACCCTTGGTGTCCTAGGAGAGGTGCTACAGCTTACTCGGCCTTACATGCACAAGGCCATGTCAAAAGGATGTAATGTGGAGACTCTACTAATTGAACGCGACTTTACTTCAAATTTACCTGTAACCCTTGCGCACAACTGAAACTCAACATGAATGTATTCAGAGTAAAGGGGTGGAGTTCAGCCTGTCAATCATGTCACACCTTGTTTGGACAGCATTAGAGAAAAATGGCTCTCTGAAATCTGGTCAGACACATTCTTTCTGCTTCACCTTCCTCTTGATGACCCACATCGATTCACACTTATGGCAGCCAGAGCCCTGGAGATGTGCCCACCATCTTTGAATCTACAAGTACCTATCACCTGTGATCTTCCTGCATTCTCTATCATTATCTGTGACTTCATGAGTCTGAAGGAGGATTTATGAAATAATTGGACTAATGGACTAATTTGGACTTAAGAACTTGAGTTAGACTGAGTTGGGATGTTTTCTTGATATAAAATTACTTCTTGATATAAATTTTCTCTTATTCATATATGAGTGTCCATGGATTTATTTCTCTAGTCAACTGGTCTAAAACAACTGCACATTGTGAGAAATGGGGGACTGCTATTCCAAGACAGCATTGAAGTTACAGATGTTGAACTGTAACTGTTCAGATCTCTTGCCTTGCAAGTGCTCAATGAATTGTGGTCCACAACTATCATAGTTTTATTATTTTAGTGCCCTCTGTTCTGTATTATGAGTAGTATTTCTCTCAGAGGTGTGTTTTTGCCGTTGTCAGTGATTATTATTGAATGTTTGCTCTACCAGTAACCCCCGTTATTTGCATAATGTCCAGTCATTTTTTAAAGCTGTCCAGTCATTAAAGAATTCAACCTGTACAAGTAAGTAATTCATGTTTTGCGATTCAAAGATGATATATACTCCTATAACTTTCATTTTCTGCAGTGTTTTAACTTTTGTACCATTGAATAATTTAATGACACTATGAATAGAATTAACTTACGACCCAAGATTAATAATATGCTCTAACAAACTGACAATGATATCACTAAGGTGAGCCAGAGATATATACAAACCATGGTTATATTTATGGATTTGAGATGCACATCTAACCTATGAAGAATTAGTTCTAAGGACATGATCCTGCTTGATGCTTGCTTTCATGGGGAGATCATTGAAGATAAGGATATTATAGAAAAGTCAAGTGAAAAAAAACTAGATGGTGCCCATCTACCAGAAGGAAAAGCACCTGGTGTCCTAAAGGCTTGTTTTAAAACCTGCAGCCATCTCAGTAAGACTCAGTTCACAGAGAAGAAGCATGCCACCTTGTGTCCAAGGATTGTAAATAGTAAAACCTAAATCAGAAGCAGGAATGGTATCAAAGTTTAAATTGTGAACACCTCTCTGCAAAACAGCTATTGATGACAGTGGAAGCCCAAAAGTCCTTAGCACAGTCCACAGACCTGGACTAGGCCTCTGATGTATCCCCTCTAAAATACTTGAGGGATGGAAAAGGCTTTACTATTAGAAGGCACTGTAAATTTGACTATGGAAGAGGTTGTTAGAAAAAATGTAATTTTATCATTTGATATCCCTTTTGACCCTTTTAAAAGTTTTTTGCTACGTTAAAAAAAAGTGAAGGGGAAATACATTAGCCTCTAGTCAATCTCCTCTGAACATAGAGCAGGAATATGAATAACCCTGCTGTCATTCAGAATATGTTAGGAAGTAGATGATTACAAGTGCAGTTATGGTAAAATATAACACCTTCTCATTTGATCTCCCTTTGACCAATTTTAAATTGCTATAGCAGTTAATATCTTCTGCTTTCTTTTCAATGGAAGTTTTTATGATTTTCTTTATTATTGTCATTATAAAGAATGTGTTCCATATGTGAAGTTGAGAATAGGTAAATCTATAGAGACAGTAGCTAGATTAATGATTTCTTGGGAGTATGGCAGGAGAGTTTGAGGGAAATGGACAGCTAATAATGATGAGTGCAAGAATGAAGAAAATGTGCTAAATATGATTGTGGAGATAATTGTGCAACACTTCTTAATATATTTGAATTTATGAATTATATGTCAACAATACTGTTTTATGAATGAGCAAAATAAGTAAATATATCAACAAGACCAAACAAACAAAATAAATCAGAATGCATATTACATTGATCAAATCCGTTGTATAAGGCATCTTTAAATTGTGAAGAAAGCAAAAATGTCACTTTGAGAATTAAGTTGTACCTTACAGAAGCGATGCTATTTTCAACTGACTGAAAAACTTAGACAATGAGTGAGAAAGACTGAAAATGAAACAATGCATTTGAATTATGGTAATGATGACAAATTTAAACATATCATTGAGTTCCAGAAGAATGAACAAATTTGTTTTGGAAGAAGTACAGCCAGAATATATCTTAGAAGTGAGGGTGTTAGGAATTCCTCTCATATACAATAGACATTTTATCAGTCGGAACCAGTACTGGTAGAAGGAAACCATGCTTGGTAAAGTAAGAAGTCAGCAAAAAAGAGGAATGCCTTCAATGAGATGGTGTGGCATAGGGACTATTATAAAGGACTCAACATGGCAACAATTATGAAGATTGGTCAGGACCAGGAAGTCCCTTATTCTGCTGTACCTTCAGTATTTATGAATTGAAAACCACACAGTGACACTTAACAATAACTATAGCAAAACTTAGTGGAAGCTGAACAATTTGTTTTACCACATATACTCGAATATAAGCTGAGTTTTTCAGCACATTTTTTAGTGGCATTTTTGTGGTCAAATTAGGTGCCTCATATTTGGGTTGACTTATACTTGAGTACATATGGTAATTACTTTTTATACTTTACCTGCTCTTCCTATAGACCTGGCATATGGCAGTATGAAAAACAAAACAAACCCACCTTTTACATTAATGTTAAATTAGAATGTGAGTCAACTCTCATAACAATAATCTTATTTAAATATTCTGTTTAGTCTCTTTGAGTTTTAGAGATCTAATATTGATTTATAGTTAATAAGTGTTTGAATGTTGAAGGTTTTGTCAGTTCTTGACTAATAGCTACTTTCTTGGCATTGACTTTCTATTATTCTGCATACAATTTTGATGTGTGTGTGTGTATACACCCCACTTTACTGTATTATAGTGTTTAGGTGAGTTGGGGAGGGTTAGGACTTCATTATTGACAAAATCTTAAACAAAACCGGTGGATTCCTTTAAATTCAAAAATTCAAAAATCTTATGTGTCTGATGTGGAAGCTGGCTGGCAGGTGCAGTGAAGGTGTGTTAGTCTGGGTAGACTAGAGAAACAAATTCATAGGCACCCATATGTATATAAAAGGAGCTTTATATAAAGAGTAATTATACATTAAGAAAACATTCCAGTCCAGTCCTGATCAAGTCCGTAAGTCCAATATTAACCCATATGTCCAATACCAATCTATAAAATCCTCTTCAGACTCACAACACACATGCAATGGCACTGGATGCAGGAAGATCGCAAGCCAATGGGTGGGAAGCCCTTAATCCAGTGGCGGTATAAGCATCTCCACACTGGCGGGAGTCTCCACATGGCTTCACCAGTTCCCAGGCCACAGGGGTCTACCAGCATAGTGCCACGTGTCTTGTCAGTGGAGCATCTCTCAGGGAGTGAGTTGAAGGAGAGTGTCTGCCGTCTCTAAGGAGGAAGCCCTGGATTTCCCAGAATTCTCAGGAGTAGGCTATGCCCATACAGAGGCCTCAATGGCTGTGACCCGACTGACAAACTAGACTCCATCCCTTCCCTCTTCATCCTCTCAAGTCCCAAATGTAACGAACACAGAAAGGGTCTTAGTAGAGGGGAGGGGGAATGAGTAGTAGAGGGGAAGTAACTGAATATTGGTCATTTGACTTAAATTTTCCTTGAATATGCAGCTGCATTTAAATCAGTCTTGTATATTTTAAGTGTTTGGTGAACACAGTTCTAAGTTAAATTAAATGCGCAGATGGGCGAGGGAAAAGTGAAATATGCTATCTAAAAGAACCCAAGCTAACTCAGAAACCAGTCTGTCATAGCAACAAATACAGGACTAAAGCCAAACATCCTGCCTCTATGTGCTGAGTAATTATTTACTGCAAATCCCTGTTTAGAAAACTGTGAAAGGACATGGACTGATATAAGTAGTAATCATTACAAGTAATATTCACCAAAATGGATTAAGGAATTTATAATATAAATACTGCTGTGCAATTTGCTTCAAACATAGTGAATGTGAACATATGTCAATTTTATACTGCAAATATATATTACATACCAGTGGTTCTCAACCTTACCAATGTCACGACCCTTTAATAAGATTCCTCATATTGTGGTAACCCCTAACCATAATATTATTTTTGTTGTTACCTCATAACTGTAATTTTGCTACTGTTATGAATTGTAATGTAAATATCTGATATGTATTTTCATTGTTACAAATTGAACATGATTAAAGCATAGTGATTACTCTCAAAAATAATATGTAGTTATATATAGTAAAATATTTATTTCTAATTACAAATGAATTAAATTTTGTCTTGAGGCATGGTATAGCATGGGTAACAGTCTTCATACTGGATACTCATATGTGAGTGTATCTGCATGTGGGAGGACCCGCCTAGAGATGGAGAGAGTAGTGGTGTCTCAGTTCCTAAGACCATCTGAAATATGTGTTTTCTGGTGGCCTTAGGCTACCCCGTTAAAGGGTTGTTCAACCGCCAAAGGGGTTATGACCCACAGGTAGAGAACTGCTGGTGTATACACAAATGCTGTATATACAAGGAGTAATTGAAATTAGCATGGTTTTATTTAAACTCTATAACACAAAGTAAAAATTATTCAAAAGTTTTCCTTCTCACTCCCTTCCTCAAAAAACATATATTTAAATTAAAACTATACACTGATAAATACATATTGATCAATCATCTGAAAGAAATATTAAATAGTTTGAACATAGTCACCTGAAAAAGAATGTCTATGTGTCATGGGCATATATTTATATGCATGTTCACATATATGTATGATTATATGCTTGTTTTCACATTTCCATGTATTTGTTGTGTGTTACTTCAAGGGTCAACTATGGCTTTCCATGGATATTATAAATCAACACAAGTATCTGATAGCTATAGTATGTATTCAAAATACACAAGGCTGTATGAACAGTTTTAAACTGGTGTACATCTACTAATTAACCATAATATTATCTTTAAACACTGATAAGGTTTAAACACTGGTGGTTCTTGATGGATATTGATTTTCTCAGAATGATCTGTGTGGTAGTCACCTAATAAGGTGTCAATTTGAGGGTTAAGCGCGTAGGGGTAGAGTCAAGCCTGTCAATCTGGAGATAACCAATGAAACCTCTGTGTTGGCATGGCCTTCTCCCGAGGATTCTGGGAAATCTGGCCCTTCCTTCTTGGAATCAGGAGACACTAGCTGTCTCTGTTTACTCCCTTGGAGACTCTCTGTGGACAAGGCTGACTTCCTTTGAGACATCCCTGAGAAACTGTCACAGGAACCTACGCTGATGCAGCCCCGGGTGTTCAAGAGTCCATGCAAAGATGTTTACAACGCCACTGGATCCAAAGACTTTCTACCCACTCCCCTGTGACTGCCCTGCATTTGGCATCATTGCATGTGTTTTGTGAGTCTGAAGAGGATTTTATAGATGGGTATCAGACATATGGATTGGTATCAGACTTATGATCTTGGACTGGAGCAGGTTGGAATGTTTTCTTATGTACAGTTACCCTTTATATAAAACTCCTCCTTATATACATATGTGTATTTATAAATTTGTTTCTCTAGTCTACCCACTAACACAACCTGCTTAAGTAACTGAGTTTCATAAAAGTCACTTGGTAGGCAATCACTGAAAATAAATTTGAGAAGTTACTATTCTTAAAGTTTGATAGTATATTAATTCATGATTATTGACATTTTAATCTATAAAATAAAACCTCTGTTATGAGACTAAAGTGTTAAAGTCTTAGATTATCATATTTTATCTTTACATATAGTCTTACTATGAAAATAATGGTTCATCAAGAAAATTAGTCACATGGAGATTATTCTTACAATGCAAATTTTCTCTACTTAACTGAAAATCAAAAAGATATATAATACTTAGTGATGAAGATCAACAAAACCTTCATAATGGATTATGCCTCAACATAATGAACACAAAAATCTTTGCAATTGGACCAATAAGCAATATCGTGAGAAAAGACTGAAGTTGTCAAAGGTTTCATTTTACTTGGATACACTTTCAACACACATGGAAGTCAAGAAATTGTATTGGGCCCATCTGTTCTAAAATACTTCTTTGAAGTGTTAAGAAGAAAAAAATATATCACATTGAGGATTAAAGGACATCTGATTGAAGACATAACATTTTCAATCCCCTCATATACATGCAAAACATGGACAGTTGATAAGAAATACTGATGAAGAGTTTGAGAATGGGAAAGAATATTAAACATAGCATGGACTTCAGGAAAAATAAACAAATTTGTCTTAGAGAAGCACAACCAACATGCTTTCTGTCTCTAGATCTTTGTGAATTTTGTCAACAAGACCAATCCCTGGAGAAAGACATCACATTTGCAAAGTAGAGGGCCAGCAGAAATAAAAAAGATAGGTTCACAGAGCAGCTCCAGCAATGGGTTCCAGCATCTCAAAGATTGTGATGAGGTAGGAGGACAGGAAAGAGTTTTTGTTCATTTGTTTGCTTTTTTTCCAGTCATACTTCAGGTGCTTATGAAATCAGAACCAACTGGAAGACACCTAACAGTGACAGCATGTTACTGGCATTGAGATGATTACTGGAGATGATAAACTGATGAAGCTTTACTTTGCTCAGGACTTAAATGAAATTTTAGGTGCTAAGCCTTGTCTCAGTAACCCTGGCGATATAGAGGCTATATGCTGGGCCGATCACTGCAAGGGCAGCAGTTGAAAGCCATCTGCCATGCTTAGAGTGAAAGACCAGATTTCTACTCCCATAGAAGAGTCTGGAAAACCCATAGAGGCCATTCTACCCTGCCCTATGGTTTTCTATGAGTCACCAAAAAAAAAAAAAATCAAATAAATTCAATTGCAAGGAGGTTATTCATTCACTTGTTCATGCATTCATTTATTAACACTTGTTTCAGTTCTAACCCTTGACTCAGAAAAGTTGTCAGGTGTCTTTGATTTATTTGGTTCTGCCTCCCTGTGTCAAAGTTGCCCTGTTAAACTCATGAACTGCTTCTTGGGACAGAAGATGAGCCTGTCTGCTCCTGTAATGGTTTTAAGCCTCAGGAACCTGATGCAGGGTGGCTGTGAGTCAGAATCTACTCCATGACACTGCCCTTGATTTTTCTTTGGGCTTTTTAGGTGGGTGATGCATGTGGTAGCATATCATGAAATACTAAAAGTAATGATTAGATGAGTTCTTTGATAGATTTAAGAGCATATGCAAGTGGTTATGTCTGCGTGTGAAATACTGGGTCAGAACAAAGGGGAGAGTCACTGCTGTTGGGCAAAAGCATAGATAGTGTTTATGTTGAACCCTCATATTCCAGACAAACAAAATTCTACAATTTTACAGACAGTATGGACGATGCACAACATGGCAGCCTGCTTCTGTAAATGGGTATAGCCTTGAAGACCCTCTGTGGCAATTCTACCACAAACCATAGTTGCCTCCTCAGCGAATTTTTTCTCCTATAGGTGCTAAGTGCTAGGTTATTATTTTAACATAATGACTGAAGCTTGCTACAAATTATCAAGGCCATTGGAGGGTGAGAACAACTTAAGGAAGTTGAGTTTTATTGAGGTTGGTATAAGGAAAAATGGATATATTTGTATCTTATGTAGAGAGTGTACATGGAGTAAAGGCACCAAGACTCCATATATGTAGTACTTTTAAATGGACTATAGTTGATGCTGCCAAGATCCACAAACCATTCCCACCTATTTCTCAAGGTGTTAAGTCTTTGGACAACATTTGTTAACCTAGAGAACAGTTTGTTGCATATTTTATATTTCAAACTCTAATAAACAGCACTGTGCTAAACCTCCATAAAGACCCTTTTCACTTTTCTTAATCAAGTGAGATCATTTGAAATAACTTATTTTGTGTAAAATAAAGATTGGATTACCTAGGACTGGGATACTTCCACATCTCCCTGTTCGCTTTGGCCTCTCTCAAGCTTCTCTGCATGTGACAAGCCTTCCAAATCACTGGGTGGCCTTTGATTGCCACAATGCCAGAGTTTCTCTGAACAACTCAGGAAAAGAGTAACAAAATGACCTTGTGCTCTAATAATTCTGAAATTAGATTTAAATAAATGAGAAATGAGTACTTTAGAAAAATAATTTACAATATTAAAATTACTCATCCCTGAGCCATCAGAGAATTCTTCTGTAACTACAGGGAAGAATCTAACACTACCTATCTTTGGCATGTATATTTTAAAATGAATTTGCATTCAGCAAAAGCTAGGGATTTTACAGATGACTGATGCCTGTGAAAATGAGATTTCTCCCCTGAACTTGCTTTAATTAAAATGCTGTAAGTAAGGAAACATTCTAATGTGCCAATATCCATATTTGGTTAGTGCTGGCTTTCTAGAAAAGTGGTTTTACTTTGCATTTCAAAAAGCTCTGGCGCCCTGGCTCCACACTGTTTATGCACTAGATATTTAACACTCCAGGTGATTTGTTATTGAATAACGTTGCATAAATGATGATGAAAATGGATGAGTCTTCTACTTATAGCATTTTTTCCTTTTTT